>JACGDI010005540.1:144858-158077 GCA_014898725.1 Jacaranda copaia
TCATTATATGCAAACATAAATTATAAAAAATAATCATCTTTTTTTTTTCCTAAATAAAGTTAAACAATACAAATAAATGTAATATAAAATTATTGTGTGCAAATGCAGCTTTTACACTCTTTAATTGCTTAACAATGTTTTTATTAGCACAATAGCATGGCAAATAACAAGAAAAATTATATTTTTACGATGGCAAAATTAAAATTATCAACTTTAATAAAAGTAAATAAAAATATTCAATGTGTTAAATCTCAATCATTGCATTCCAACCTCAATAAAATATATTCAAATATGGTAACATCGTAGAAGAATTGATAGTAAATATTAACTTTTAGTCCAAAAGACAATTAGTTGGTGAATGCTCATATCTAAAAGTATTTGATAATTTATTTCCTTCCTATGCGAAGTATAAATTGAAGATACAAGTGAATTATTATATCCAAAAATATATTGGAACAACGATCACATTTTTTAAAAATTAAAATTAAATAGTAAGGATAAATGTGTTTTGCTTATAAATGTAAATCTTAAGTTACAATAGTTTTATTTTATTACTTAAAATATATCTGAAGTGAATATAACATTCATTTTGTTATGATACTAGTTTAATAATAGTAAAAGTTTATGTTTAAAGTGATAGATGACTCTGGACAATTAGTAACATATCGTATAGAGATAAAAGTAGCAACAATTAAAATATTCATTATGTTTTTATTTATCGCGTAACAACTTACTGAGAAATAATTATAAAATTATTCACTTAATATTTTATTTCTACTTTTCATTTTTTCATTATTTCATAATAATTAGCCACTTGTTCACTCACCAATATAAAATGCAATATAAACAAGGTCAAAGATGAGTTTATAAACAACTTAAGTTATTAATTTAATTTATTTCCTCATTATACAATAAATACATGACAAATAGTCTCTTCATAATTAGAAAATTTGAGGCTTATCAACTTCATTTATTATAGTAAATCAAGAAATTATGGGCAAGGAGTAGCATAGTATAATTACCCAATATAAAGAAGTGAACTTTAAAAAAAAAAAATTAGGGCCATTCAAAAGTGGGACCCTCTAAAATTTCTGCAGGGCGCTCTCGCTACTATTTCTTGTTTTGCAGCAAGTAACGGCATTTCGGCTTATGATTGTGTCTCAGTTTATTCTTATTCAGCCCCTCCGGCGAATCATGCTTTCTATTCACAACCCTTGTGCCACCCTTTTTCTCTCTATATATTCTCCCATATTTCTCCCCACCCCACCCCATCCCCCAAGAACCCTATTAATTTACATATATATATATATATATAATTTAAGTTTCTGGATATGTTGGCTATGGTGGAAGGGCTCGGCCATGATGACAGCTTGTTGTGGGAAGAAGACCAATCGTGGGCATTTCCAATTCTTGGTGGTGATGAAAATGGCGGCAAGAGGTTGATGGAGATAGACAACTCAGAAGGGAAGGATGTGGAAGCGCTGCCGCCAGCAGCTGACAAGGGGAAGAAGAGGAGCGCCGCCGTGGTGGCAGCCGAGGGCAAACGCGGCGGTGGTGATCAAGGGAATCAAGAGAAAGGTGGCGGCGGAGGCGGCGAATCTGATCATGAGCTGCACATATGGACAGAGAGACAGAGGAGGAAGAAGATGAGGAACATGTTTGAAAATCTTCATGCTTTGATCCCCCACCTCCCTCCAAGGGTAATTTTATTAATACTGAAATCTTGAAAATTTACCCTAATGTGTTTACATAGATATGCATATATTTATACATATGTATATATGAATTTCTTTTTCCACCTCTGTCTCTTTTAAAAAAAAAAATGACAAACTATTTACAGTATGTTTTAATTTTGAAAAGGTTTCTATCCGTATGATGTCAATATTTTTGTTTGTGGGTTTGGGTATTTGTCTAAATTGCGTAGGTTTTTGGAGAAGAATCCTAAGATCCAAGTTCATGGATACATATACAAAACATAGGTTTTTTGTCAAAATCAAGAATCCAATTTTCTTACAAAGATGGGATTTTTCTATTTTGGCATGCCATAAATGTCACTATATGTGTCACCTTGCTTTTGAACTTGTAAATAGTAATTTTCATAAGGTTTGCAAGGAAAACTATTTAGCAACATCTATGCATATGTTGATGTTTTTTTTGCAGCATCCTATTCGAATTCGAACTCTTAACCTCTCATTTTTTATGAAAGACTTATATCATTTAACCATAAAAAAAAAAAAATCTTGAAATTAAATGCCTATTCAATAACCATTAATAGCTCAATAAATGTCTTTATACTAAGGACATCAATGTAACTTCCATGTCTGAAAATCTTCTATGCTAAGAGCCAAAATTGGAAGTGTTTTGGATTTCTGCAGCATTTGAGATCCTATATTTTAATTCACATTTCATATTTAATTATAATAATATACGATAAAATACAAATTGGAGTATAGGACTCAAGATAGAATTTCCACATGGCCCATCAAGAATTAATTATAATATAGTTCAAAAATAATTTCCTTATTTAATTTCTTGAATTTTCACTATAATTAAATCTCATGTCAGCAGGCAGACAAATCCACCATAGTTGATGAGGCTGCGATCTACATCAAGAAACTGCGGTTAACTCTTGCTGAACTTGAGACTCAGAAGGCTGAAAGGCTCAAAGGTGCAACTGCTAATACCACCAGCTGTTATCCCTCCGTGATCACCCAGCAAAAGCTTACTATTCAATCAAGGGAGGCATTTCTAGCCGAGCAGGGATCCGCAACCAAATCACCTGTCAATTTAGCAAACCCTAATCCGGGCCCTGAATTTCCAGCCACTTTCAACGCATGGACTTCACCAAATGTAGTCCTTAGTGTTTGCGGCAAAGATGCCCACATCAACATATGCTGCCCTAAAAAGCCCGGCCTGTCGACCGCGGTTTTATTTGTGATGGAGAAGCACAAATTTGAGGTGGTGTCTGCTCAAGTTTCGTCCCAGGGCGATAGGCGAATGTACATGATTCATGTCCATGTAAGAGCAATTTTTCATACGTTTATTAGATACACACATAAATTAATTTTTTAAATTTTAATTTTGATAATTATTTTTTTTAGTAAATTGTAAAAATAGGGCCGTGGCTATGGTCAATCCGCAACGTTGGACCGAAATTTTGAGTGATATTAAAGTAGGATCAAAACTTATTAAAAATCGAAAAAAAAATTACAGCGACCACTGAAAAATACAGCTAGCACTGATGATTGCTTATGTGGCGCCTACACTGATGTTCCACGCATGCACCATGCAAGTGTCACACAAGAAATCACCGGTGCTAATGTGTTTTCCGGTGGTCGTTGTCCTTTTTTTTCAATTTTTAATGAGTTTTGGTCCTATTTTAATACCATCCCAAATTTCGATCATAAAACCCAAAATTAGCATAGCTATAATTCTAGTTTTGCAATTTCCCTTATTTTCTCAATTTGAGATTGATTTTGGGTGTGCTTCACATTCGCCCATTAATAATTTAATTATTTTTAGATAATAATCTATATATGGAGGAATATGTGTCTACCATCCACATCAAAATAAATAGAATTTTTCAAAAAAACAAAAAAAAATCTTTTAGTGAAGGAAGACTTACTAAAGATAAGAGACGTAGAGTAAACACAGAGATAATAGATTTGCTAGAGGGTGAAGGACTAGGGTTTTTGGACATTAGTTTTTTCAAAACTAATGCTAATTAGTGACATTTGCATATGCATTAATTAGTTTCCTTAATTACATTTACTTATGATGTATTTTTTTGTGCATGAATCAGGCAAATGTGGGTCAAGAGGGATTAGTTCTGGTGGAAGAAATATACAAGCAAGCTGCAGCAGAGATAATGCTGTGGGTTGATTCCTAATTGTGTGTCTAGAGATTGTTAAGATTCAAAAAGGATATTGTAATCCTTTTAATATATGTACATGAGGGTAGCTATTTATCTTTATTTGGGATGTACATCTTCCATGTCTTGTATTGGTTCAATTTTTGTTTATTAAATTGATCGGTTGCATTTAGGAACCTTAAGCGCAGATTAATTCAATTATCTTTTTTCATAATGTTTAGCAAGAAGTTACTACCTATAGTATTAATAAAATCTCTATCTTTTTTTAGGGATGGCAATGGGGCGGGTTTGGCTCGATTCATACCCCAACCTGTCCCACCCCATCTCGTTCCATCGGGTTGGCAAGTTTAACCCATCAATCCATAACGAATTAGAAAAATTAAAATCAATTAATACAAGCATCAAATAAGAACTATTTGACAATAATTGAAATTCAAATTTCAAGTACAAAAAAAAAAATCCATGCAAAAAAAATAAGATTTTAGAAGTAAAATCAAAGAATAAGAATAGAATTAAAATAACAACCAACATAACATCCAAATTATCCTTAATATGAAAAATATAAAATAAATTATATATAATATATTTATTATTATATGTATAATTTATATGGAACATGTTTAGGACGAGGTTATGAGACCGATTTGGGGCGGGTTAGATAAGCCCCATACCTCGCTCCAAATACTTTGGGTTATGAGAATCATGCCCCATACTCTGACCCATACCTTGTTAAGCCATCCCAAACCCGTACCATTCAAAATAGATTGAGTTTGGGTTTGGGTTTGGGTTTGGGTTTTAACCCTCCTTATTGCCATTCCTACTTCTTTTTGGTGTGTTTTAATGTGCATTCCTAAAACGACCTTATTTTTATTTTCAATCTCATAACCTGCATGGATATATAACTACCATCCCATTACCACCACTTTATATTTACACAATCCTCATGAAGGCTATACATACTTTTATTTCTCAGCAAATTATTCTATCTTTTTAACTTCTATTAGTTATGTTCTCTTTTATTTATATTATTTTATTACAATTTATTTGTGTAATTTTATTGAAAATTTGTTTGATGAATACAACTATCTTGATATTTACATTTTACTCTTGTAATTTTTTTTTATAATTTTAAAATTTATAATGTATTTATATGTATCAATTATACTATTAAATACACATGCGATGAGCTAGTGTGCATTAATTATGAATCTTTATCGTGGATTATTATTAATGTGGAGATAGACCTTGGGCCTCTGACAAATTGAAATTAACATTTGGCTGAGTGTGGAAGTCCAATAAATAATTTTGGAAAGTAGTGTTTTTCTAGTGATGAGTTACAATGTGGAGTTGGAGTTGGAGTTGGAAGACTAGTAGGCCAAATATATTAATAGACAAGCCTAAGTTGGAGTAGAATTAAAACGATTTATATTAGACTTAAAATAAAATGAAAGTAACTGTTGAGTGGTTTTTAACCTAATAATATAAGTCTCATACATAAAATCTCACATTAAAGGTTCAAACCTTAATAAACTTCTAATGTGTCTGTATAGATTTAAAAAAAAAATCAGAAGGACATGTATGTGTGTATAAATTTCTAGCAAATTTTATATTTTTCCTGACAGTCAAACTTGATTTTCAATTTAAGTACTAGAATTTTTATTGCGGAAAAATATAGGCACCCCTAATGTTTCTTTATGCAGAGAAGAATAACATTAAGAATTTAAGATTACTTTTATTAATATCTTAGACATACCAAATCGTTGAGGAGAAAATTGACACAATCAATAATTTCTAAATATTGAAAATCAAATGCAAAAAGAGATGGGCCAATCAACCTAAATAAATGCCAAAATATTTCAAGTTTGGGGCTCAAGATAGATGGGCTTTCAAATGATAGTTCAATATAGACCAAAAGAGAAAAAAACAAGAAAAGAAAAATAATTATGGGGGCACATTGACTTTTAAAATGCAATTAAATATGATGCTTTATATTTTTTATGCAAATATATATACTTATATAAATAGATAAATCTAATACACTCATATGTACATGCACACACGCATAAATGTCATTTTATTAATTATATAACTATGTATATAATGTATAGAGTAAGGGTGCAATCGAGTCGAGTTGAGTCAAGTTTGGGCAAAATTTTCAAGCTCAAACTTGAAATATATATATTAGGTTTGAGCACAACGAGCCTAAAATTTTAAGCTCAAGCTCGACTCGACAAAAATTCAAGCTCATCTCAACTCAACTTGATAAGGCTCGAGTTGACAGATGAATTGTAAAAAATTATAGGCTCGAGCTCGAATTCGAAATAAATAAATAGTAATATAATATATATTTATTAATAAAATAAAAATAATATCTAATTACATACTGGCTCACGAGCCTCGAGTTTAGATACATACAGCTCGAGATCAACATGAATTAGAGCTCAAGTTTGATTCAGCTCAAACTATTTCAAGCTCAAATCAAATTAGATCAAGCTCGGCTTGTGAGACTCATGAGCCGGCTCAACTCACTTGCACTCCTAGTATAGATTGTAGTTATACCTTAATAATCACCTAGATGTATTTTATAATTGGCATATTAACTTCATGTTAAAAGAAAATGATAAGATAATTTTATTTTATCTTGTCTTTATTCAATCTTACCTTCTTCTTTTTTTATTTCCAGTATTTCACTTTATCACAACTTTTTAATATTCATTCTAAAATTTTAAATAAATACATTATAACTATAAAAAAAATTATAATTTTATTAATTATAAAAATTCCAACATATATTCGCATAAAATATGCTAAACTTGCCAAATTTTATTAAGTACACGGCTTTTAGTGGAAAATTCTCCTTTTCTTGTCTACAATTAGAGACCTATAAAGCTCTTCGGCCAAATATTATTCTACTTTTGTGTCTACATATGTGGAGCAAAAATGAGTTAGGCATATACGAGCACCAGTTGCTATCAAGAAAAGGAAAACTCCAAAGGCCATGTGAGATTCCAATTCAATGGTCTCATTCCATAACCATGTGACACTATCACGTTCACATATGTACACCCACCTCACCTTTAACCACTAATTCATATGCTTTTCAAGGCTTGGTGTTGGGAGGTGGGGAGATACCCCACCCCACCCCACCCCACCCATTGTTGATCATGCCATTATTCCTAATGGAACTTCTACTATGGTCAAAGGAAGTTGAACCATCAATTTTATTATCTCTCACAATGTGTGATGTGTCTCTTGGCCATTGGTCTACATCACTAGGTACCTATGTGATAATATCAATATTTTACTAACATTATTATATTTGATTCTAAATTTAACTTTAAATTCAATTTTTAATTTCATCGAAATCCTGATCGATTAAAATAATATGATATTTTGATATAAGAAAGAAGTGTGTAAATTGAGATGAGTTGCTGAAAAGGCAGAGCAGGCTGATAGCTAATGAATATTGTAATGGTGGGATGCTGTGGAGCTTAATAGAAGCAACTAAAAACAAATTTCTTTATTGTACTTCAAAACCCTTGTTGTGGATCAAATCTTGATTTGATTAACTTTGTTTCACAATGTTTTCCATTAATTTTGAGTGAGCCCATATTTAGATTGAGACATTTCATATTGTGTCTCTATCAAATACATTATGATACATAAATTCCAAAAAGCAATTCCCCCTACTTGATGTCAATGATCCTACCATGAGAAATAAATAAATAAGTTGCTTCACAAAAATTTCCATTTCTTTTGACAAAATTATTTTCTGCAAAGTAAAAATAAATCTTAATTACAAAAATTACATACACCAGCTGTGTTATATACGCTATCTCAATCCCCTTAATTCCTGACCTATTTTTTCTTTTTATATTTTTCGCATTTTTCACCTTTGTAATCAAATAGACATTAGATTTAAGAGGAATTGAAAAAAAGAAAAAAAGAAAAAAAAGTGGGATCAAAACGGAACGACGTCGCTTCCGGCGAAATCATCCGATTTTGCGATGGAACCATGGGGCCATGAGTCCCGCAGTAACTTCAGCAGCATTTGCGCTTTACGTTTCGCCCTCTCCGTGCAATCGCTCTGCACGAGTAGCAGCAATTGAGTCAACACGCCGGCGGCCACCGCATCCCGCTGAGCTAGCTCCGAGGCGGAGCAGAGAGACAGCAGGGCTCCGGCGGCGTACTCCGTCGCGCGATCGGAGATCTTCAAAATAATCTTTACCAGCAGCGGCACCGTCAGCGCGTGTGACTCAAACGCCGCGCAACCAGATGGAATCCGGCAGAGCAGTTCCACTGTTGCTAGAGCTCTCTCCGAGTCGCATTTCTCGAACTCCGCTAACCTGTCAATCAAGGCTTCCACCGCCGCCGCGGCCACTGCCTTGTGCCGGTGCTGCTTCACCAGACATAAAGCGAACAACGCTTTAATTCCGTTCTTCAACGCCCTCGGATAAACCAGAGGATAGTTCAAAATCCCAACGATACCATCAAACACTCCGTCGGCATTGCTGATTTGCGCACGGAGCTCCGGCGATCGAATTCCGGCCACAACATTCTCAATCATCGCCGCCGAGTTGACTCGGACGTCGATTGATGAATGGAACAGTAAATTCACCAGGTATCCAACCCGACCCGAGTCGGAAGCCACATACATGCACTCCGGTTCAGACAGTGTGAACATTGACAGAACCGCGAGCGACTCGTGATTCAACTCCGATGATTCTGAACCAACATCCGCGAACGCAATCGACAGCAAAATCTCACGTGCGTTAGTAGCAGCAATAACAGACCGGTTCTTATCGGAGTCACGCGCCAGCCCTCTCAGCCTCCTCAACGCCGAAATCCTCAAACTGTACGGGCCCGAGGCAGAAGAAGCTTGATTCAACAAATTCCGAACCAAAACCGGATCTGCCGGCTGCTTCGGAGTTGGTATACGCTCGACTCCGAAGGAACGGTTCGCGACACACCAATCCTGAATCAGCCGCCGGAGAGTGTGGTTCGGGATGAGCGTGAAATCGGTGAGTGAGACCCGTGTAACAGGACACGTGGTATTTCCGGTGGCCACCCACGATTCTATGCTTGACCGATCGTAAGTCTGACCTGTACAAACAGTAACCGGGTCACGCATCAATTCTAGAGAAATCGGGCACCGGAAATAGTACGGAATCTGCACCCCGACATCCAATGGCTCCAAACTTGCAGGCATGTTAACTTCTTGCCACTCTCTTCTCACTATTTTTTCTTGAAGAAAAAACAAACAGAAACAAAGAATATAAAGGGAGACAAGAACTACAGAAAGGGTAATACTAAATCAGAGAGGACTGCAAATTCTCTTTCGCTTTGTTTGGGGAGTGATAGGTTATATACGCAATGGGAACAGAGGAACATTTCTGTGTTTTTGTTCTGACGGATTCGTACTATAATGCATCGCCATTTATCCGCCACACGTGTGGTTTGTGAACTCGGGGAGATAGTTGGATTTTAACCATGGTTAGGTTGGTTGGGGGATTGATGGCCAAAGGGAATGTGAGAGTGGAATTGGTGGTGCTCAGCCCACTCTGTTTTTGCTATGATCTTACTCCTGTTGACATCATTTGGGATTTAAATTACTTAATCCTGATCTTTTATTACTATTTTGAGGTTGATTGATTTGCCCATTTGCCCTTGTTGTTTTGCTGTACCTACATCGTAGTTGGATAAAGTAGCCATTATTATTGCTAATAATTTCTTTAATATTTTCATATACAAGCAAGAAGTTCACTTCATTGGTTCAAAATTGTGATAAACAAGGGTAAGTGGCTTGTAGCTATGCATACATTAAAGTGTAAACTATATTTATGAGGATTATTTTGAGGTTTTTTTTTTTAATGAAATAAACAACAAATGGTGACACTATATTCTTTTATGTTTTGAGCATTTTGTAGAAAAATTTTTGAGGGAATGGATTTTTGGAAAAAAATTTGAAGAATATGCCAAGTATTTTTTTTCTATTTTGGAGAAATATAAAAAATAATTTAAGAATAAATTATTTATTTCTGTATGTTTTGAAAAGAAACAAACTTTATTGTATATATCAAATCAGTTGTTTTTTTATTGAATTTGTATAGTGAAAATAATTTTTATGTATTATATATATGTATAGTTGTATGATGTGTGTGTGTATATTTGTAATGATTGAAATATGACTTTAATTAATTGAATGGGTTATTTATTTTGAAATTTATATTTTTATAAATTTAACATTAGTAAATGGTGTATTATTTGAAATAAAATATGTGTTAATAAATATTAATTATTTATGAAGTTATAATTATAAAATAATTAGATTATGTCATAATTGTTAATATTGACTTATAAAAAAATTTAATTACTATATATTAATTATAAATTAATTATTGTTTACTAATTAAAATACGATTATTTAACTATTTATTACTTATGATTTATGTATAAATAAAACTTAATTATTTATTTAAATAAAATAAATTTTTTAATAATTTATATATAAGACTTAATAACAATTAATGTTATATTATATGACATTACATCGTCTTAAATTATTTATTAAATAAATAAATGTAATATTTAATTATACATAAACTATGAAACATAATTACTATATAAATAATAAGTTATTTAAATAAATTAATTTAATTAATTGATTAAGCTATTTAATTACTTTAACTTATTACTTAATTAATACATTATGTAGCAAACATATACTTAGTGATAATCAAATAATTTTACATAAATTTAATTAATTCTATCAACAATTACTTTAAGCATGCCAATATTAATTTATTAAACTTAATAGATTATTAAATAAATATTACCCTATAATCAAAATTTTTATTATAATTTTAAATAAATGTGAAGATTAATATTTAATGAAGAATATTTAGAGGATTAATTTATTTATTATATCAAATTAAACTATCTTAACTTTTTTATTAAATGAACAACTGTAATATTTTATTAATACATTAAATATTACATATAACTAATATATTATTTAATTAATTTAATATATTATTCAATAAATGAATTATTTAGTAATAACATAAATAATTTTTAATTAAATTTAATTCATATTTTCGATAATTGGTTTAATTAAATTTGTAAACATAAATTTTAAAATTTTTTAACTAGTAAAATTTTAATATTTTTATATATGTAAATATATACATATATAAATATATGTGTATGTGGATAAGTAAAATGAGATAATGATAAATAAATGAGTGATGTAATAGGTAGAGTGAGAAAATGAGGGGGTATGTGTAGTTTTTAAGGTGTAGGGTTTTTTGAGTGAATTGAGAAGGGTTTTTTGAAGATAGAATTTGAGAATTTTGAGAGAAAATTAGGAAAATGTTATGGATGGCAATAGGGGGGGGTCTAGGGCGGGTTTGCAAGGACCCGGGACCCACCATGCATTGGCTTGTTGAAACCTGAAACCCGACCCGCCTCCCATTTGAACTTGAACCCTGTGGGTCCACTTGGCTAATTCGATTTTTTTTTTCTCATAGCTTGATGCACAAATTTTACAACTTTCAACCATCAAGCATTAATACAAATTTTGCAACTGATTATATAAATTTGGCAACTCATAATATAATATAAACATACAAAATTTATAAATTCATTAGTTTACATATCAAATTTTCATAAAAGTACATTAATCAAATTCGACATAAATTAAAACATCACTAATCTCCAAATACAAGCTTTGAAATATTCAATCATACTTAAAACAATCATTCATCAAATTAACCACCAAACAAATTTTAATAAATATATTAATTATATATAATATTTAATAAATAGTTATATTATACGGGATAGGTCCAACAAGACCCGAAACCCACCCCGGACCTGACCGGGTTTCTAAAATAAAAACCTCAAACTCATCCCACTAAAAGCGGGTTCGGGGCGGGTTCTCAATTTACTCAGATCCATTGCCATTCCTAGAGAATGTACATTCATTCTAAAAATTTTCTAAGGATTAGAAAATATTTTGGAAAAATATAGAAGAACATAGTGCGAGTGTTTTCAAGAGCTTTTATTAAGAACATTTCAACGTTGGATTGAAATTTAGTTGTTTTAGGGTGTTTGCAAGCGATAGTTTTACTTTTAATTCTCTTGGATTAAATAGAACAAAAATATAAAGTTATATCTGCAATTTTTTTGGTTTTTTTGTGAAAAGTGGAAAAAAATTTTGGGCATATTTGTTCTTCAATAAATAAATAAGAATCCTAAAATACCATCACACTTTAAATTAAATTTGTAAGGATTTCTATTTCTTTCAATTCTTGATAGGTATATTGGTCATGTTATATAATGAAAACCTTTAAGATTTCATGACTATTTATGCTACAATTCTCTCTATAATTTATCAACAATTCACTCTATAATTTATCAATTCTTCAAAAGTAAAAGCTCTTCCCAATCCTCGAAATATTTGCCTAGTACACAAAATATAAAGTTCTTATAGTTGCAATAATTTTGAACTACCTTTTTTAATATAAATTATAATTTTTTTGTGTGGTCCTACAATTGGCACAAGAAATGAAGTTATGAATTAGATTTATATTGTGGCATTTATAGAATTGAGAATTAGTATCCTAGATATAATACCAATTGTTGTCACTTGAAATTTTTTTATTATTTTTTTTAATTTTTATACACACGTATCATTAGAATTAAAATTTCAAACATCACACTTATATATATAAAGGTAATACGAATGAGCCAACTTATTACTCGGCTCCAAAGAAGGAAACTTAATACCTAAGTTGTGAAGAATTAAATATTAACATTGTAGCTGTTAATTAAGACTTTTCAAATAAAAGAGAAGTCATTGAATTGTAAAGGGATACTTGTTAGATCGAAAATTTTTATGTAAATTAAATTGATAAAATATGAAATAATTACATAGCAATTGATATACAATTTAAGAAAGAAAGAAAAGTAATAAATCACACATCACATACGTTTGTACTAAACTTAATTTGGTCTGATTTAATCCAACTCTTGCAAAAACTTGCCCATGAATGATTTGGTGCTTCAACTCTTCATTAAAAGCTATATAGATAATGCAATGGTTGAGATTCCCAAGCACTTTTGAAATTCAACCAGATGTGGAAATTCGAAGACTTCTTCCTATTTGGCGGTCTGGGCCAATGCGTTAAGACAGAGTGCAGCATAGGTCGGTCGGATGAAGTTAATGCTGATAGGCTGGGAAGATTCCGGACAAGAGCATAGGAACATATTAAAAAACTCAACCATTCCAACAGCTCTGTGGGAAAGGACCAATGCAAGTAGGTCTAAAAATGAAAAAAAAAAAAA
>JACGDI010005540.1:158177-168973 GCA_014898725.1 Jacaranda copaia
TTGGTTTTGTTTTCAGATAGTTAATTATGTGATATATATTTTTAAAAAAATACGTGTTAATTTTTTTTATAAAGAGGATGGTTTTTACTATAAGTATCATTCTATGTTTGAATTTGGTTGACTAATGATGTCTTGTAAAATTTCTACAATTCTATTAGTGCTAAAAAATTGAAGGAAGATGTCAGCATATGTTTATTATTTTGCATAATTAATTAGAATATTTATACATATATACATATAATATAAATATATAGTAAATAAAAGTATGTATATATATAGCAGTCATTAGGGTTTATGAGGTAATTAAATTGTAATTATATAGTATTTGATTTTATATTTCGAAAATAATACTTTCCATAAATAGCTGAACACTATCGATAATTTGGGATATATTAGTTTATTATTAACTCAAATGTTGTTATCACTATTTAAAAAATCGGACCGCACCGGTTGGTCGGACTGTCAACCGGCCAGTGAACCGGTCCGATTTTCTCAAAAAATTGAAAAAATAAAAAAAAAAGTCATGTTTTGTAAAAATCGTTCAAATTAGCCGGTTGGACCATTGAACCGTTCACAGTTCAATTGAACTGGACTGGCTTTTTTATTTTATTTTTAATAAATTTTTTTTAATTTTTTTTGGGTCTAAATGCAAAGTTTGAAGGTTAAGGTACACTTTACAAGTTATCTAAAAGTAAAAAATAAACCTTAATTTAGAGTTTAAAATTTAAAATTAACTTATACACTCTCAATTTTAAACTTTAGACTTGATATATTTAAATTATTGCAATTATTTATAATATGAATTGTGAAATTTGGATTGTAATATTAGACAATATCCTTTAAGCTCTTTATGTTTTATTTTTTGGTATTTTATTAATTTTCAAGTAATATATATAATATAAATATAAATATTTCATAATTATGACGTCACGGTTCAACTACGGTCCGATTAATGGTTGAATTAGTGAGCAGTGAATCAATAAATTTTTTGATTCAATGAACTATCCAATTTTTCAAACAATGATTATAAAAAGAAAAATGAATTAATGTCATTATATATTGTTGTTGTTGTTAATAATATTTTTTTAAAAAAAATAAAACAAATATTTAAAACAGTTGAAAGATTGGAATCGTATCGAAGAACAGCTGGCAAAGGTATTTGATTTTGGCGTTGTCTTTGCGGGGGTGGTGTTGACTGCTGGCGGAGGGAAGTGACGGGCGGTCAAACGGTCAAAGATAAATAGAGGAATGTGCGGGGGACCGGGACAGTCTCTCCCTCTCTCTCTCCAGCCCAACATTTTCTCACATAGATGACGTAACAATGTACGAAATAACATAGAGATGGACAAGTTCTTTTCTTTCTTTGATTGCGAGGGTAGAAAATGGGTTGGGGTACCCCATTTAGTTTGTCCCATATTAAAGGACTCAAGATATTAAAATAAATTTATAATTTATATTATTTTTTTCATCATTGGAATCCTATTTTATAAAAATATATTTCTCCCATCATCGTATGTGGATCGACAAAATAATGCCTTAATGAAGTTGTGGCTGAGATTTGATGATTATATGAACATAGTAATAACAAATGAATTTTATGAGTATTAGAATTATAGTAATAAAGTAATCTTTAAATTGAATGGTTTTTTTATTAAGGGAAGAGTCTTAGTGCCCGTTTGGTTTTATTTTCAAATTTTATTTTTATTTTTTCATAAAAATAAAAATAGAAAGTTATCAACTTTTCTTCTATTTTCACAAACATTTTCATTCTCAATACATTTTTTTAAATACGCTATTACACTTTATCTTCATTTCAAACTTTATTTTCTTCTATTCACAATTATACAATTTTTAATACAAAAATGCAACAATATCCAAACACAACTCATTTTCAACCTTTTATAATCATTTCATTTTAAACAAAAACATCTAAATAATATTTCATTTTAAAAACTACACTTATAATTAATTTTTCACCAGAAAATAAAAATGCCTCCAGAAAATAAAACCAAACAGCCCCTTACAATCATGAATAAGGAGTCATGATTGAA
The DNA here is from genome assembly GCA_014898725.1 of Jacaranda copaia. NCBI lineage: Eukaryota > Viridiplantae > Streptophyta > Magnoliopsida > Lamiales > Bignoniaceae > Jacaranda > Jacaranda copaia. The sequence continues at coordinate 160,229 of JACGDI010005540.1, forward strand.
TAGTTGTCCCTTTTCTTTCCTTTCTTTTTTAAATAAAAAATTAAAAATTTAAATTCATACAATTATTAGTTCCATCTTTATTAGAGTTTTTTCGTGGAGGGATTTGAAAAAGTAATCCTCTAATAGAAGTTATGTTACTGCATTATTCGTATGTTTGGTCTGAATAATGAGTGTTGCTATTATTTAAGTGATGTTTGCTTCCACTGCAATTAAGTCTTTAATGAAAGTTATGATAGCGCATTATTTACGCATTTGATTTGTTTAATGAGTGTTGCCGGACACATATGTACATAATTGTAAGATTAATTTTGAGTTAATACAATTTTTTATAATAAATAATACATTCTTATACGATCATGAGTCCTCTTAAACGGTTGATAATTGGATTTATATTGATAACAATATCAATACTAATAAAAAGCATGCATATACACTAAAATATACTTTTTTAAAAATTAATTTTCCAAAAGATAGGTCAAACTCACCAATATGGGTGTTCGAAAACGGTAAGGGTGTTTACAGGTCAAGTTGGTTCGGATTTAAGGGAAAAAATAAATTCAAATCAATCATTTTTAATTAAATTGAATCGATTCATATTTTGTAATTTTTAATTCGTGAATAATCGGGTTTATGAAGAGGAACACGCACTAATTGTAGTTTTTTTAGTTTTTTAATTAGAAAAAAAATTGGCAAACTTCACCTATATCTAAATTAAAACTGAATAGATAGCCTACATAAACAATATTAGCATAGTATAACTCTATCAAGACAATCAAATTATTTTCAAAATATTTTTCAAAATTCAAAAGCATACAGTATTATACCTGGGCACTACAAGTCATAATTGTTATAAATTATCTCCTTATTTATCACTAACCACAATTAATAATATAAAATTTTAAATCCAAATCTAAATTGAATGTTAAATATAAATAAAAAATTATAATTTTAAAAAAATAAATGATTATTTATTTTAATTAAATCATCATGTCAGTTCAGATCAATAAATATAAAATTTAAAAATTAAATAAAAAATAATTGAATTTAATCAAATTTTATTCAATTATATCCAATTATTCAACACAATTCAAATTAATTAAATTGATTCGATTTGGAACATCGGATCATCGAATTGAATTTATCCTATGAACAGTCCTTGGACGAAGAGTGGGGGTGGGAGTGGCGAAAGTTGCGCGTGAATACAGCGGTAGATGGAGGCGTGTGGCGGGTCAAAGAGGACCCTGATTGTCTGCGGTCAACCGGGCAGTTTAAAGCCTTAAGCCTTTCGCTCCCCCCCAATGCACGTGATAAACAACTCCTCGGCACGTGTTCCCCAGCTAAGCTCCAGCCAGCTCAAATTCTCTCGGGTTCACCTTCTGCGAAACACACGAGCGACTTGCCATTCCAGCTATCTCTTTCTATATATCTATTGAATGCTGCACTTTTATTGGTATTTATTTATTGTAATTTGGCCAACAAATTTGGATTTTCATTTCTTCCCATGAATCTTTAGCCATATTTATTTACGAACTTTTAATATATTTTTTAATTCTCAAAATTTAAATAAATAAACAATACATATTTTTTAATTCCACTTTCAAAATACAAAATTTATTTTCAAATAATTCTACCATTTACACTCTCAACACATTTTTCAAAATTTCAATCAATTATCTCATCATATAAATATATACGCATACTACCACTATACAGTTTATATATACACATACATAAATAATTTTAAAATACTCATTTCACCTCGCCAACCCAATAAAAAAGTGTTACCTTCTTATTCTCTTTACAATTAATTTAAACAATTGAAAGAGAAACATGTCAGAATATCTATTCAAATCATTTAAGAAATTTAAACAATTAAACTCATAATTAAGGAGAGAAATAGATGTATGTTCACAATAAAAGGTTTTATAATTAACATCGCTTTTGTAAATATTTTGAAAAAATAAAAGGAAAAACTCTATCCTAAACTACATTCACAAGAAGCATCAATCTACAAGGAGATTACTTCTTTAACTTAATTAATTTTAAGTAAATCATGGAAACGACGACCTCATTTTCTTATCGATCTAAGTTTTTGCTTAAATGATACAAGATATATATATTATAAATATATAAATATAAATATATATATATATATATATATGAAACAAATCGAACCAAGATTGTATGGCTGGCTGGCAAGCTTGTAGGAAAACGTAGATATATACTTCAAATAAAGAAAAGAAAGGTTTTATGAATCTTCTAAATGAGCTTTATATAATGAGGGGTGACATGTGATGATCATACCTTAGTATTAAGACATCTAGACTATGGTTGGATATACTTTAGGGGTGATTTGGGGTTTTTGTTTTGGGAAAATAAAATTTGAAAACGGGTTGGGAATGTGTAGCAGATTGAGGGAAGATGACAGATGTTATTTATCTATGTTTTAAGTGGTGGGCAGTAAAAATTTAACTCTCAAAGTTCCCTCAAAAATTCATTGGCATAATGAAAATAACTGGTTTCTAATTTGCAAAGACGCTTGTTTTAGCTCAAAAAATTCAAATGACGAGATGGTTCTATAAGTTGTCTAATTCATAATGATCATTTATCAAAAAATAACTCCGATTATCAAATAATTGAACAACAAGGAGCAATTAATTTGCGATATTTTGTTGACATTCACAAAAAGTATCTATTGAATTATGAGTTCAATACATCATGTTTAGCAGAAAGATGGGTATTTCTTGCTTATTATCATACAATCACTTATTCACAAATATCGTGTGGAATTAATACTTCGTACTTTTCGTCTCATGAAAATCGTTTTTACTCTGCTTAACCTTATTTTCTCTAAGAGAATTTTAGTAATTGGTTCTATAAGAACTGAACGATCCTATTTGATCAAATATCTATCCAAACTACCTATGCACAAAGAAGAATTTCAAAGGCAATTGGAACAAACGGTTGGTTGAGGGAAGTTACAAATGGTATCACATTCGTTCTCATGGTGTGATCCACTCGAGTGGTAAATGAGCCACGTAACGGGAATAAGATCAACTTTTTTCTTTCTTTCTTTCTTTTTTTCTTTTTTAACATTTTTCTTTTTTTTTTAATGATCAACTTTATCACAAAATATTTGTGATGTGATTTCTAATGAATAGGATGAGAGCACATTTTTGGCGATGCATAGTGAACTTCACCATTGATCAATTGTGGAGGTGGAAACTCGTCTTTAACACAATTAGAGGTTAGCACCTCATATTTTGAGCTTTGAAATGAGTAAAAAAAAAATTGTCTAAGTCACATTTTTAAATTGGTACCAAATGAATTCAATGAATGATAAAATGAGGTATACAATTTTAAATTATATTTTTATATAACATACAGTATATATTAAGGTAATATTTGTTTATAAATTATGTGTTTTGGATTATATGATTTGGGAGAATGAGTTTTGATAGTAGGGTTGGGGAATGTGAAATTTGTATTGGAGAATGTGATGTATGTTTGTTTATGATTTGGAAATGGTAAAAAAATTATTTTGGAAAAATTTGGTATGTTTGTTTATGTTTTAGGGGAAGACAAGTTCTACTGTAGCAGTCAAATCAATACATTTTTGTTGTTTTGGGATGAGACAAATTCTACTATAGCAGTTAAATCAATATCTTTTTATTAAATTTTGAGAGTGTAAATGGCTTTTAGTAGTATTTTTTTATTATGATATAATAACAAAATATTGAGATATAAATGTATAGATATGTGATGGTAATAATTATAATGTAAAGAATATGGAGTTTTTAGTAATTTGCTAGTTAAATTGTAAAGATAATCTGATCATTTTAGGAGCCATTTTGGGAGAAAATGAAGGCATATGTTTGGTTACATTTTGATAATTTTGTTTTGGGAGAATGTAACCAAACATAGCCTAAGGTATTCTTGAGTTTCAATATATTATTGAATTCACCTGGGCTCAAGTAACTTGTTAAGCCTGGCGATGGTACATAAATTTGAATAGAAAATTTTATAATATTTTCCGCATAGATCAACAACAAAAGAAATATCCATCATAATTTTATTTTTGTTTATTCTAATGAGTTATTAAGATGTACAAGTATCGATATTCATATATTAGGAGACTAACTTGGCTATTTATTTTAGAAACCCTCAAATTTAACATTAATTAAAACCTAATCCAATAACAATCAAGAAAATTAGATTAAGATTATCATATGAGAAATATTATATCACAACCTCTTTTGCATTACATAATTATGAGTACAACTCTTGTTCATAGTGAAGTTATACAGTTGAAAATTTTTTATTATTTATTTTAAGGCAATCTTTCTTTCTTAAAAGATGGATTGCGATATCTTATCCATACGCATGCATCATATTCCTTTACACAGAGTAAAGTTGTAAAGAGGAGTATAAACACAAACATTCATGTGCTAAAATAATTAATTATTTTTAAAAAAAGGGTTTCTGAGCCAAAGGGATTCGAAAAAGGGGTTGATATGCGCCAACGATTTAATTTGTAGCATAAAGTCAATGTTAATAAATTATTTATTTAAAAAAATAATAATAATTTGGAGTGTGTTTGGCTTTAGGACATCTTTCCAATCCAATATGAGGTGGATCCCATGTACAACATGTCTTGTTGTTGTCATGGGAGTTGGCATCTTTCACTTGATGATCAAACTTTACATTAACAATTTTATTTATATGCTAATCTAATCTTTAGGAAATGTTTGGTTATGTTCCCCACAACATTGTTATGAAGAAATATAACCAAATAAATCTTTATTTTCCCTTCAAAATATTAATTTTTTTTTATTTACTCTCTCATATCCTTCATTATCTCCAAAACATTTTTATTTTTCAATATATACATACATATATTATATATATCATATATTTTATTATTATTCTAATAAAAATAAAAATACTCAATTCCACTTTCACCTTAAAAACCAACAAAAAATAATTGATTTGACTAATACAGTAAAAAAATATCTCCCCCCAAAACATACATAAACATACCAAAATTCTCCAAAATCAATTTAGATATATTCTCTAAAACATAAAAAAAAATTAATTACATTCCCCAATACAACTTTCGTATTCTCCCGTATCATTTTCAACATTCATTTTCACAAAATACATATTAAAATAACACAAAAAAATATAATCAAACATTGCCTTAACTTTTCCCTTTTTCAGCATGCTCATGGAAGAAATTTTCTTGTGTTTCACACACACATACTCACCATACACTACTCTTGATATATAAATATATGGACTTGTTTGGATACAAATAATTATTTTAAATTTAGAGGGTATTTTGAAAGAGTTTCGATTTCTAATTAATTTTGCACGTCTTACTGAAAAGAAGAAAAAGCTGATGAAGACTACACCTACTTTTGTTTCAATGGCACTTCAACAAAGTTAAAATTAAGGCAAAAGTAGGAAGGTACATTTCTTAGGTGCTTTTTCAAGTATATGGTTTTATTCATAAATATTTATAAGTTATATTAAATATTTTTTATCCTTACTATTTTTAAAAGCTAATGTAAAAGATAATTTAATAATTTCTCATATTATAAACTCATATAAAAGTTATTTTAAAACAAAAATTCTAATTTTACCTTTTTGCTATTTTTCTAATCAATTTCTACATATCCATCACTTTTATTATTGGCCACATAATTATGAAAATTAATCACTTCTTACACAAATAATATAATTACTTGTACATGTCTTGATTATAAAAAGATATATATGTATATATATGTCTTTAGAAATTGAGCCAAATATTTTTTATTCTATAGTTAATAATGATATATGCAATAATCATCAATGTGGTATTTTTAATATTAAATGTTTTAACCAACGACTTACATAGTCATAATTTTGTAGTCTCAACTTATGCCCTACTAAAGTTTTTAAGTGATCATGATTATGGAAAGAAGATCATTTTTAAGACAAAGTCGTAATAAGAAAATGTTTCGATTAAATTCTATTTATCCCAATATACAATTTATTTATTTTTATTTAGACACACATATATAGAAAATTTATTAAATCTGAATTTTCAATCACATACTTTATATGCGAGATTAATTAATCTTACTAGATCAAAAGCCACTAGACCATAATAATAGATTAGTCATAGAGTAGGGCATGCAAAAATATTTTTAAAAAATTAAAATTCTACCTTTAATGAGTTATTATCCATAGTTCAAGAATCGTGCTTTTGGTTATTCTCTAAGGATGTCTAGTAGCACGACTAAAGTGAAAAGGGAGGAAACTGGATATAGATAGCTTGTGGATATGCCCAATGACAAATGTAAAAGTTTTTTTCTTTTTTATTCTTCTTCCTTTTTAAAAAAAAAAAAAAATCTGTGGTCCGATTATTAAATAATTGAGCCCAACTATCTACTTTGCATTAAAGACAAGAAGAGAAGTCCTTATCTTTCCATCAACATCTGAAAATTAATGGTTATTTCCAGTGGTCCATTTATGCGATGTTATTAAATTTGATTGGGAATTTTGATATCTCATCATATAATTATTATCTGATTTTGGTGGAGAATTTAATTTAAGTTTAATATGATGGAATTCAAGTCAATCCCAAGTCAATGATTTATATATGTTTAAGTTCGAAAATTAAATTAATCAAGATCAAGCAATAAGAAGCGATTTCACAGAATAAATTATTTTGAAATTTTGAAATTCATAACATTAAGAAAAGAATTTTTTTTTAAATAGTTTGATAATTTTGTTAAGTTGTATTTTTCCGTAGTCTAGACACCGTTTGATTTGAAAATAAATATATCCGTGGTTAATGACTTCCAAAGACATCATAGATTTCAACTTGATTATATAGAAAATACCATTGAAAAATATTCGAGATTTGATAGTTTTTAATATGTATGTATGTATTTCTTTAATAAGATGCCTAAATAAATATTTTACAAGTATATATAGCGTGGTATTATCAAAATATCCCTTAAAATAAGTAGCAATTGTAATTTGAGGGTCTATGTTGCCTACTTAGGTTATGCAAGCATTGCAATTTTGCAAAATTACCATATGGTTGCGCAATTAAGCAATTGTGTTGTTAGTACTTGTGTGGAGAGACCGAACCAACAAAAGGGTCCACATAGGAGTAAGAATAATACTAAGAATCTTAGTTCTTTTAGTGGGAGGTGAAAGTTATGAAACAACGACTATCTCTTTTCGAAAGTCTATATTTCAAGAAAGTAGTATAGGAAGTTAACTTTCAAAAATAAGTACTAGGCACAATCAAATCAAAAGGCGGCTTTCTAGTTGCCTGGTGGTCACGTGATAGAGCTGTAAGAAGTAAGAGATTCAATGATAAAAATAACGTTTTTATAGAATCAACAAAATAAATTCCTTATTGCTAGAAACGACGTTGCCCTCAAGACATGGCGCAATAAGCAGCAGTCCAATGATATCGCAAGTTTATGAAATAATAGAAAAACTATCTTAGTGAAATCTCAAGTTTATGAAAAATAGTGGTAAAATTGTGTTGATGCTTTCTTTGTTGTGATATTCTTGCAGCTATGCCAAAGTTTTTCAGACAGCTTCTATAGTCTCCTTGAGTTTTTTACATCATTATTGTGGAATATAGACAATAGGGCTAAGGTGTGAGCAAGCCAGCATCATGGGTTTCCTTTATACTCCACAAGTCTAGCACACAATACTAGCAACACAAAGTTAGAGAATGGAATGTTCTCTTTGTATGTGGCTACATCTCATGGGCAAAAACATTGGAGTGTGTTGGATTCTTTTCTCCTACCCAAAAAGGGTTCTTTATTCTTAATATACAAATATTTGATGGCGGGCTATAGTTTAATTGGTTAAGTGGAAATATCATTTAATTTACAGATATTTCAATTTATATTCTTACTAATTTAATTTTTATTACCATTTTTATTTACCGATTTATTTAATTCAAAAATCTTTTTGGATCTAATATGATGTAATTAGAGCAATAGGGATTCGTTTCCATTTTCTTAAAATCTTTATTTTATTGCAATTGTTTTAATTAATTATTCTTATATGACATTATTGATTATCTCTAAGCTCTTTTGGAGAATTACTATTTGTTTTAACTTCATCGGACAACACAGAATTCAAATGCGACTAAACAAACTAATATATTAATTCTTCAAAATTTAAGTCGTTGTAGTAAATGAATCGAGTCAACTCGCAAGGCAAATATAACTCGAACTTTAAACAAATCGAACTCAAAGTTCAATTTAATTGTTCGAGAATTTTTGCTATTCTTAAATATTTTCCACATATTCATCAAATAAACCAATCAATAGAAAGAAAGTGTAAGCAAAATTCTGCAAGACTTGTACAAGTCAACAATGCTATACATTAATAATTTATATTTAATCAAATGTTAAAATTGTTCAAGTGGTTCTCGGGGACTGGATCCCCTTCAATCACCTAACAACATGTCCCATCCATGTGAGTGATCTGTGACAGATTATAATCTATGTTTGAGACTTCAGAATTGGAGAGTAATCAGACATATAGAGACAAATGGAGATACCATATATTGCAAAAAAATAAAATAAAATAAAATAAAATATCATATAACAACTCATGAGTTGAAAAATTGACAGCATTATCAACTTGTATCCAACAAGTTCTATCTACTATTAAATTTGAACCAATGGCTCCAATTATAAAAAAAACAATACCCTAATA
>JACGDI010005540.1:175169-194926 GCA_014898725.1 Jacaranda copaia
CTCACAAAGCTAAATTTGAAGCAACCTCACCGTTATCGACTGGACGAACAAATTTTAGGTGTCAACATTAATAAATGCATTGCAACAAAATCAGCTTGATTCAAAAAACAATGGCTTTGTTTGTTTGTAAATAGGGAAAATATTTTCTAATTCTCAAAACATAAATAAACAATTCATTACATTCTCCAACTTCACTGTCCAAAATACACCCAAAAATATCCAAAATACCTTCTCAATTTATTTTCTATTAATTCCCTAATATCTAACCCTCTTATTTTTTATCCCACCTTCCCAATCTATACATATACATAAATAATTTTAAAATATCAATTCTGCCAACCCAACAAAACAGTTATTGATGTGACATTTTGTTCCATCCCAAAATACAAACGAATAAATAATTTTATTTCAATTTATTTTCCACCTACCATTCAAAATATAAAAAAACAACTATCACATTCCCTAATTTCATTTCCCAAAATTTATTTTGCCAAAGTATTTTGACAAAATGCTCCAAATCAAAAACAAACAAGCTATCTTGACCCAAAAATGTGTACACATAGAATTCCAAATACAGTTAGCACAATCTTGGGAAAACTATTGGACATACAATTTATGCTGAAGAAGTGGTTCCTGAGAGCTTTGCTTGAGCGACAGATAGCCATATGACTTGTGGGCAACACTTCTTTAGTTTCCTCTATATGGAGTCCAAAGGAAAGAACACATGACAAAAAGTACATAAAGTCTATGTTTGGTTGCAAATTGTTAATTTATTTTTTATTTTTTAAAATATAAATAAATTAATCAATCATATAATTTCTTAACCCCACTTCCAAAATACATCCAAAAAGGGTCCAAACTATCATTACAATTCATTTAATATACATTCTCCAATATCTAACTCTCTCATTTTTTGTCCGCCCTGCTCAGTTTATATATACACATACATAAATAATTTTAAAATGTTAATTTCACTTTACTAACCCAACAAAAAAATTATTAATGTGGCATCTTGTTCTTTTTTAAAACACAACCAAACAAACAATTTTTTCCAAAAACATTCTCTATCTACCACCTAAAATACGAATAAACATTCATCACATTCTCCAACTCTACTTTTCAAAAATCATTTTGCCCAAATATTTTGGCAAAATGCTCCAATTTACAACCATACATAGCCAAAGTATTTGGAAATTTGACAGGTGAAACAATACATGGATCATGAAGAAATTTGTATTGATTTTTGTAAAGATTACAAACTATAGTGCATGGTTTGTCCCCTTATTATATATAGTTGGGGTTACAGAGCTAAAACATCCCAACTAATTCAGCTAATTATCTAACATAATGCGAATTAACTGACTAACTAATGATGGATTAATTAATGAAAATCTTTTGGACAACTGCAGCTGAGAGGTCAAGAAAAAGCGCTTTAGAACTGGGATAACATTTCACAACTGAAGAACCAATGTCTTCTTGTAAAATGATATAAAAGAATCAAACATTTGATTCTGAATGAGTGTCTTTGTAGCTTCCACTTGTAAGCAGTGATAAAATAATAGGCTATGTTTGGTTATTTTTTAGGAAAATAAAATTGTTTTCTCAAAAATATAATTAAACGTACAAAAATTTTCCCTTTAAAATGCCAAATTAATTTTTCAAAATACTATATTTTATGTTTTATTATCCCCATAACTTCTTCATTTTTCGATATATACATATTATATATTATACATATTTTATTATTATTCTAACAATAAAAAAATCACTCAATTCCATGTTACCCCAAAAACTCAATAAAAAAACATTGATCTGATTGTTACAGTGGAATTTGTCTCCTCCTAAAATATAAACAAGAATACAAAAATTTTTCAAAATAATTTTTTTACTATTTCTAAAATATAAAGAAACATGCATTGCATTCCTCAACACAAATTTCACATTCCCCAACCCCACTTCCAAAACTCATTCTTCCCAAACACATGATTTAAAACATATAATTTATATCCAAACATTACCATAGTAATTAATTGGTAGAAAAGATTTTCTGAAAATAAAAAGACAAAAAGAAAAAGAAGAAAAGGATGAAAAACAAGCGAATCACGCCCAGTGGGACTCGAACCCACAATCGCCTGATTAGAAGTCAGGCGCCTTATCCATTAGGCCATGGGCGCTAGTTTTGATTGGAATTTTGCACAAAAGCAATTTATCTAAGCTTCAAATTCTATTTACAAGAACTTCACATGAACTGGGCTTTGTTAAGAAAGAAGTTAAGGGCCTTTTCCACCATAAGTATGAAGGCATCGGAAGTGTAATGCACCGCGAAAAGGCCCCGAGGCTGCCAAGTAATCAGTAGTGTGCATATGTATATCAGTATATAAATAAATATACGTATAAAAATAAAAAAGGTCTAGAGGCCTAGGACTAGGAGTCAATTTCTTTTCTTCATATTGCAAACAGTTAAAAAAAAGCACATAGGAAAATGAAATCACACCCCAACCCCTCCCAAAAATTAGAAAAGAAAATCTATTCTATTGATTTAACTCCTGCATATTGTTATTGGGCCACGGCAACATGGCCCAATAATTTAGTTGGATCAGTGGAGTGTAAGCCCACACCAAGAATGTAAAAGGGCTAAATCAAAGGGGGTTGGCAAAATTTGAGTTAATTGGGCATAGACACATGGATCATGGATGCTTTTATTGTACAAATAGTTAATTCCAACATGAGGAAAAGTATATCCCATACGTAACCAAAACCCCTACTTTTCTCCATATAACACCACCAAAAGAAGAAGTCCCAAACATTTATGAAGCGATACCGGCCTGCAAAAATCCATATCAAAAGAAAAAGTCCCAAACATTCATCCATCTTAGTCTTTGCCTTGTCAAGCGATCAATTGACTTACTGGAATTGCTTTGAAATATATATGTACGAAGTTTGAGATTCAAATTACGATAAATTCAAATGTGTGTGTGTATAAATAAAAAAATATTCAATTAGTGATATCTTTGTGAGCTTTTATGTTATTGTATGCTACTTTCAAATATTAGAATATTCAAAAGATATATTTATATAAAATTATTATCAAAAGACATATATACATATATGATGGGGTGGCCCAATTTAGGAATTCAAGGCCCAAAGTTAGTATGGCCAGCCCAGACAAAGAAAACCCAGACTTGTCCGATTCGGGCCAAGATTGATCCAATCTACCAAATCTGACCCAAAGATGCCCAAGTTGTTAGATGAATCTTACTTGGATGGCCAGGATGTCGTCGTCTAGCCCACTAGTCAATGAATGGGTGTTACTATAACTAGCACTCTATTTTACATTTAGCATGTATAATTCAATTGGCTTTCCACTTTTCAATACCCGTATTCATTACTCATTTTCAACCTGACAATTTAATTTGAGCATCGAAGAGTTTTTGGTGGGGTACTCTCTTAGCTATTATAATGACTTTGTAGTAACTTCAAATCATCGTACATAGTCTTACTCAAAGACTTGAATTGGGCTCGATTGACTTGGCAAAGGAACACCTCCAACTTGAATCAATATAGTTCCTATTGCTGTGATGATATGAAATTATATAAAAAGATTAATGATTTGAAATTATTAAAAAAATTAATAATATGTTTAAAAAATATTGAATTTCATTTTTGCCATAATGTCTTTCGCTATTAATAATAACAAATTAAGGTTGCGTATATGAAAATGTAAAGTTGGGAATATTCTCGGACCATAGGAGGTCGCCTCCTATAGAAATAAGGCTGCGCGGCCGCCACATCGGAGGAACCGGACCCACCATCCTTGTAAGACTTAACCACACCACAGCCGAGCCAAGCTCAGCCCCCACCTTAAATAAACCCCATATCCACTTGCTATCCCATTATTCCCGCTTCCCAATATTAAAAAAAAAGTAAAAAAATATATATAACTCCCTAACTCTACGGCGGCGCATTCGCCATGTCGGAATCGGAACCACGCCTCCGCCGCGGAGCTCCCCAGCCTTTGTACAAGCAGAATTCATGGTCCCCCGACATCCTCCGAGACGAGGCGTGGACAAATCGCCGGAAAAATCATCGCCTGCGACGCACTCGTAGCGTCACCGACGATGACCTAGACGAGCTCCGTGCTTGCTTCGACTTGGGATTCAACTTCGATTCGCCGGATTTGGATCCGAAACTCTCGTCTACTTTCCCTGCACTCGAGTTCTACTACGCTGTGAACCGACAGTACTGTGATAGCTTGCCACGATCTTCGTCGGCGATTTTTTCTGATTCCGATTCGGCGTCGCTATCAGTCGGAAGTCCGAGGTCGATTGTTGATCCAGGTAAGACTACGATCTCTTCTTTTTCTCTTTTTTTTTCGAAAATGATTTTCTGTAATTGGTTGCGTACAGCGGTTTTTGCAAACAAAAAATTCGATTATTGGGGAAAAATTGAACATTCTTCGAATCAAGATCGTCAGAACTCAAATTGATTCTGTATATGATTTTTTTTTTTTAATTGTGTAAAGGTGATGATCCGGCGATCGTGAAGACAAAATTGAGGCAGTGGGCTCAGGTGGTGGCGTGTTCGGTGCGCCAATCTTCGCCATACTTGTTGTGATTTGTATTATCGTCTGCTGAAAAACGGCGCCCCCCCGCCCCCCGGGCCAAGAAAAAAGAGGGGGGAGAAAATCCAATTTTGTATATCTAGGGTTCTCTGATTTTCGTTGTTTTTTCTGAATTTGTTAATGCAATTGAACTTCTGGGATTTTTCTTGCTGGCTTCAGTGGTTGTGGAAGGTTTTTGCCCTAATTGTTAGGGTTTGTAATTATTTTCTTGCCCATATTTGCTTTTGAAATTCTCTTATGAATGTTGAACTTCCAGTTATTTTCTTGTGCTTCCAAGCTAATATTGGACTGGCCATCAACTCCCCCAAATTTTGAATTTAACTAATAATATATTATAAAGGAAAATGATGAAAAATGCACAAATAATACTTGAAATAGGATTTTTTTTAATTTAAAATACATTATTCAAAAAAAATTCCTCACCAAAAAGAAAATCCGTGTAAACATTGAACTATCTGAAATAGACCATACATAATTTTGCGAGGAAAAATGTTCGTCGAGTGATCCCTCAAAATTCCTTGACAAAAATTTGCGAACAGTCTTTTCATGAGGGATCGTGGAGTCTTTTCATGACGGATTGTGGTCCCTAAAATTTAATTTCCGAAGGATTTTCTATAAGAAAAATAAATAAATTAATAGCAAAGTAGTAGGCGATAATGCAAAAATTGTTATTAATTATGTGTATTAAGTGACAAAAAATTTAATTTTATCACATTGATAATTTTTACAAATTAAATAGTGACAAGAATAATATTAGAGTTGTCACCATAGATAATTAGTGACAAACCTATAGTGATAATAAATATTTTGTCAAAAATTATAATGTCAATTTTTATTGTCACTAATTGTTAATAGTGACAACCTAAAACATTAATTTTTGTCACTATTGAGTTATTTCGTAACAAGATAAAAATTCTTATCACTTAAAATTATCAGTAATGACAAGATGAAAGATATCAACACTCAATATATACTATTAGTGACAATTTTTACTTTGTCATTTATTATTTTGTCAATAATATTATATTTTTTTTGTAGTGTTTTGTTGTTTTTCTCTGGCATAATCCTTTGTCAAAATGTATATTTTAGTAGTGTAATTCTAATTTAAATTTAATTTCACCATTTTTGATTTATCAAATAATAAATAAAATTGTACTTGCCCGACTTGATAATTTCTTTTATAAATATCTATCAATTATATACTAAATATAATATAATTATTTGTAAAAATTTTATTAGCAGGTCCAAACCTTGTAAGACTAAGAACTAGAATTACTTCGGTTGCATTTTTTTTAATTATTATTTTGAAATTTTGGAAAAAAAATTATATATATATATATTGAATATGAAAATATCTTATACAAGTTATAATAGGTTAATGATGAAGTCGTCATCACAGTACTAATCCAACCTGAAAATCTAGAAATTCACGGATTCAGATTGTTCGTTCCATCTACCCAACCAACTCACAACTTGTTTATATTTTATTTTCGACATTTATTATATATATATATATATAATAAATGATAATAAAGAAACAAGAACGTTGTAAGTTACAAAATATTTAAAATTCAAAGAAATAATTGAATGGACAATATAATTATTCACTGGAGACAAAAAATAAATAAAATAAAAATAAAAAATAAAAAGGGTAAAGTGCTGCTGGGCCGTTGGATGAGTAATATGAAACTGACTTATCAATGTGCCGTGTGGAGCAATTCGTTGGAACCAAAAAAATTAATGTTGTTGATTATTTATTAGCCCCAACATAATGATGCAACCAGCTTTCTTGGTCGAGAATTGATGCCCATGAGATAAGGAGCAACAAAGGAAAAAGGAAGAGCAAGAACTTGAGGTTTGTTTGGTTGAATTGATTAGTGCAAATGCAAATATAAGAAATGTTAATTGGTTTATTGGGATTAAATAGATGTATTCAAGGTGTTGAATTTTAAAATTATTGGGATTAAATAGATCAAATTTTATGTTATTTGAAACAGGACTAAGCGTTAGGGGTCTATTGGAATGGTTCATTGAAAATTCTCTGATGCTTAAATTATAGTTGAAATTATTTGAGTTTGCTAGAAGCAAAAGGTGAATTGCACAACATATAGTTTAGGGGTGTAAGATGAGTTGAATCGATTCGATTGTAGTTCGACTCAAGCTCAAAAATTCGAGCTTGAGCTTTATGATTAGCCGAACTTGAGCCTTGATTCAGTTATCCAAATGCTCACGAGCCGGCTTATGAGATTTTTAAAAAAATATTTTTATATATTAATTAAATAATTGTTATATATTAAATTTTTTTACTTATTTTTATTTTTAAATACTTTCTATATATTAACTAAACAATTATTTATATTAATAATTTATTTTTTATTTTTAAATATTTTATATATAACATTAAATAATTATTTATATATTAATAATTAAATTTTATTGAGCGGAGCTCAAGTTTGACTCATTAACACTCCTAAATTATAGCTTCCACATAAGTTTAAATTCATAGTATGAATAAATTAAGTCGAGGTCTAGATCAGTAGATTTGATGAACCATATTAGGAAAAAGAAAAAAAGAAAAGAAAATGCATATCCCACCTTCATTAAGGGTAAATTGGTATTTTTTGAGCACATTATATAAATATATTTTTATTTTAATAATAAATAATTTAATAAAAATATTATGATATCCTAAATTGATTAACCTAATTGACATGATTAAGCCATGCAAATATGGTATTACAGCATATATTTTCGGGTTTTTGCTTGTCCTTAGCCTTTAGGTAAGAAAGAATCTTCCACTTTAAGTGCAAGGAATAAACCATTTAAATTAAATTCTACGTAGAGAATTGCTTTACTTGTTTGTGTTAGGTTTAGATTGTGGACTGAAATTGGAAGAGATTTTATGGAAGAAAAATCCTTTTAATAATAATAATAATTTTATTATTATTATTATTATTATCATTATCATTATCATTACAATTTTATTAAAATAATTAATTTTATCTTAATTATACAGAAGTGTAATATGATATTCGAACATTCTCTTAATTAGTCGAATGATATCGTCCTCATATTTACATGTATGAAATATGAGGTACAAATACGAACATATTATAAATATATGTACAAAAAATATCTTTTAATCATAAAATCCCTCACATTTGTAATTATCTTTTAATAAACACATAATTAACATTGAAGCTCAATTCAAATGAAAAATATGGACCCTTATTGTCATTTGTCGCAGACATCATTAATATCATGTGATAACTTTTAATTTTTAAGGTTTGTCTGAAATTTGAATTTAACACGTGCACAAATATAATAATATCAAGGGTATGTTCTCTTGTGTTTTAGGTGAATTGTAGAAAACATTTTGGGATAATCAATTTTTGGAAGAAAGTTTGAAGAATATGTTATGTATTTTCTTTTATTTTGGAAAAATATGAAAAATGATTTGAAAATGAGTTGTTTGTTTTTTTATGTTTTGGAAGGAAACAAATTTTACTGTTGATATCAAATTAGTTGTTTTTTTGTTGAATTTGTAGAGTAAAAGTGATTTTTATAAATATATATATTTGTAATGATTGAAATATAGTTGTAGGATGTTTTGTAAATGAATTATAAAGGCTATGTTTGGTTACATTTTTCCATAACAATTTTATTCTAAGAGAATGTAACCAAACATGTGTCTTTCTTTTCTCCCAAAATGGGCTTCTAAAATGTCCATATTGTCCTTGCAATTTAACTGACAAATGACCAAAAACTCCATATTCTTTACATCACAATCTTTACCAATTACATATACATACGTTTACATATTATAATATTTTATTACTATATCATAATAAAAAATATTACTAAAATCCATTTACATCTTCAAAATTCAATAAAAATGTATTGATTTGACTGTTACAGTAAAATTTGTCTCCTTCCAAAATATAAACAAACATACCAAATTTTTCCAAAATAATTTTCTTACTATTCCCAAATCGTAAACAAACATACGTCACATTATTCAATATAAATTTCACATTCCCCAATCTCTCTCCCAAAATTCATTCACCTAAAATATATAATCTAAAATACATAATTTGTAAACAAATATCACCAAAGATTTTTTGGATATTGAAATTTTATTTTTTCAAATAAAAATTGAAGAATGTATACTCATTTTGTAATTATTCCGAGAGAATAAAAGTTTTTTGAAAAAAACCCAAAAGAACATAGCCCAAAAGTTTGGGGCACGAAAAGACAAAAAAGTAGTAAACATAGGAGCAAGCTTCAAGCTGTAATGAACCACTCGAGGAGTGAAAATAGTTTGGAGAGATAGAATAAAACATAGATATCAATTTTATTTTATTTTTAAGATAATATTTTAAAAAATATATTTTGAGAAGCATGTGAAGAACCTTTTACTTGAATCGCTTTCAATTTAAATTTAAAATATATTTTTCAATAATCGAAATTAGGTTGATGTCATGTCATTTTCTTAATAATATATTAAAATGAGTAATGAACAAGAAAATCAAATATGATAACATCGATATTCACTTTTAATGTAAAATAGATAAAAATATAAAATAAATCACCTTTTGCATTTGTGGGAAGGTTTCCAATAGGTCCAACCTGCTACACTTAATAGATGACTTAAAAATGAGAGTAATTAAATTTAAGGAGGATTGAACTATATAGACATCTAATTATTTAGGTGAGGTCAATCTATTTTCCACCGATCATAAGTAGCTTTATAAATGCTAAGTCGAGGTAAATAATTATTGAGAATTTTTTTTTTGTCTTAATTTTTGTCCAGTTTACTCTGATCAATAAACCTAGTACTAACTTGAGCATCGAAAAACTTCAATCGATTCATTGGCCACTTTAGCTAAGATAATAAATACATTGGAAAGTAAGTTCTCTCTGGGAGCGTTTACTTTCCTTGATGACGTGGGATGTTTGATCACATCTCGTATTATCCCATATTTATTTTAAAGGACTTTAGCTCTATAAACAAGGTGAAGTTCATAATTGTGCTAATTAAATGAAGGATAACCCATCCGGCCCAGAAGCTGTGACAGTTTATCCTAGAAATGGCCAAAGTAGGATAATGGGATAAAATTGTAATTTTATTTCAAATATTTACAATTAATTACATTAACTTGTCCACTGACTAAAAGATATTAAACTTTTAAAGAACTTTTAATTGTGGCGCCAATCAAACATATAAAAACTAAATAAAAATATGTTTATATTAAAAATATATTTACATTTTAAAAAATATTTTAAAAATATATTTTTATTAAAAGTAATTAAAAGAAAAACATATATATAATTATAAATTATCTAATGATATTAATAACAAAATAAAAAAATTACCCTAAGTTCTTTGAATCATAAGATTTTATTTTCATGTGTAAAGATGTATTGTAATGGAGGAAACATAATTTCTTTATATTTGGCAAAAAGAAGAAATAGTTGGATGTTATATTGAAATGGATAAAAATTAATTTCTTTATACTAAATAAAAAAATATTTAATTAGGGATACTTTAGCCTTTTATAATTTATTCCAATATTATAATTCATCAAAGTAAACATTCAATACAATTATCACATTTATCATTCATATCATCTCACAAAGTAAATATAATTTTAAACATATAAAATTATCATAATTTCACTCTTCATTCGTTATTTCATCATATCATCCTATATCCAATATCACGAAGTAAACAGGGCCTCAATTAATACAAATGGAATGAATTTGTTTGAATCCTTTATTTTTTCACAAAATTTACAATATTTCTAAAATAAATAATAAAAATTATCTATAAAAAATAAAGAATGAGATGCAATTCATTGTGGTAGGATTTATATCAAGCTTGTAATACTCTTACTTTTATTATTATTATTATTATTTTGTAAGGAAGCATATGGTAGTATAAGTTGGATTTTATTTTTACATAAAAGTGTTTATAATAATAAGAAAATAAATACTACCTCATAAAAGTAGGCCTTATTTTTTATTTTCCTCGTCAAAAAGGAAAAAAATAAAGAAATAAAAAAAAGAAAAATCATGCACAAATGTAGTACGAGAATTCATTGCGTGTGTGGACAAAAGTAGCGGAAAAGTGCGAAAGGTGGACCCCACATCAGCACAACCTTGTCAACAAGTCATCCCATCAGGCCAACACAACAGACACGCGCCGCAGAACAGAAACGTGGCACGTGAACAAACGTGCCGACACGCACTGTAGAATGAAAATATCTGGCTGACATTGGCCAAAGATATTGTCAGCTCAGTCTGACATGGCGATCAACAAAATTTACTGACACGTGTAAAAAGCGACACCATGTGGAGCCTCTCTTAACTGTACTTTCTCTTTCACCGCCTTCTCTCTCTCTGGCAGAGGGTTTTCTTTCTCTTTTTCTCTCTGTTTTCCTCCAATATTTTTTTGATTTTGATACAATCAGCATTTAATTACCCGGTTTATGGAAGGGGATTTCCGGTCGGAGAGTCCGCCGCCGCCGATGGATGTTGTTTGCATCAGTGAGTTGAAACGGGCGAACTCGGATGCGTCAACTTTGACTGCTGAGAATTGCGAAGATATTTTGCATCATTCTGCGATTAATGTAAAGCCGGTAAATCTGTTCATTTGTTGTCGATTTTAGTAAATCGTTGATCGAATGCGTTTTCTGTTGTGTGTGTGTGTGTGTGTTTCGCTTGCTTTTTTTTTAAAAATAGTTTATGGCTTGATGCAGTAATTGTTAGTGATAATTTAAATGAATGAGATCCTGTGTTTCAGTAATTTTATTGTGAAGTTTGTATAGCTAAATTTCAATTGCATCTGAGAGTAGATTTTCTGTGAATTTTCTATGATTTCTTGATATATTTAAGGCTTCATGTAGTAATTGTAAGTAATTTAAATGGAGGAGTTCCCGTTTCTATTGATTTTGTGTGAAGTTTATACGGCTAAGTTTTAATGGGATTTGGGAGTAGATTTGCTGTGAATTTCACCTGATTTCTTGAGATTTTTGTCTGTGCTTCGCTTTTCTTATGTGTTGTAGAAGGATAAGGGGAGGTTGTTGTAGACTGGAGGCAAGATCAACTCCCTAGCAGTTGATTGTCACATTGTAGAGTAATTGTGATCGAGGTTCTTTTTTTGACTGTACTGCCATACATACCCGTATTGTGTTGGTTGTTTGGTTAGAATTACTAGCTTATTTATCATTTTCCTTTTGGGTTTAATTCAATCATCCGTCGGCTACAAACACGTGATCTCCAACATATTAGGGAGAAGATCAATGGAGACATAAGAATATTGATCCTCAGATTCTCTCTTTGTGCAGGATGACAACACAATATGGACAGATGAGAAGCACAGCTTATATCTTGAACTTTTGGAAGTTTCATTTGTTAAACAGCTGCACCAGTCGAGGGGTTTGCTCATGCAGTGCTCAGAACAGAACAAGAGAGACAAGAATATATCTCAAATTCCTGGGGCCAATGCTCACAATGGTTCTGGGCAGGTTGAGGCCCATACTTAAGTTTCTATTTTGTTATTCTGGATTAGATATGCAATTCGACAAATCGAGGAAATCTATAAGTTTCTTTTGTGCTTACCAGTTGACTATTGTGCAGTATGGAAGTTGGCAAAAGATTAATTACAAAAAGGGCAATCCTCTGTCCAGTGTTACAGCTGATTCCTATAATCCTCATAAGGTTTCATGCGTAGGTCGTTTCAAACGCGTGGGGATACATTGTCCTCCTGCACCACCTGATGTGCGAGAATCTTTTGCACTTTGCAGTGCAGAGAATCATGAGCAAGGTAAGTAGCTGACGCTGCAGTTATTTATATGACTTAGAGGGTGTTTGGCTTAGCTTATTCAAAAGGTCTTGTAAACTCCTACATCTTATAAAATGTTTTTGGAACTTATAAGATAGTATATTTTTTTTTTGAAAATAAGTTCTCAAAATGTTTAGATAAAATAAGACATTGGTACTTATAAGATATTAGTAATAGTAATTCTGTATTAATATGCTTAAAATCAAAGGAGTTTGGAGGTTCCATTTAATATCTTATAAGCTCTCAAATATCTTATAAGATGTTTTAATGAGCTTATAAGCTCACCCAAACACCTTCTTAATGAGAGGTGATTTGAACTCATCCTTGTGGATGACAGAGCGTTTTTTTTCCTTATTGCTCCTTTAAGGAAAGAAGTGTTTTAAATTTTCGAAGAGTTTGCTCAGATACTGATGTGAATTTTCTGTTACATGATATTTATTTATTTTGATTATATTGAATACATGAATATGTATTGTCATTCCGTTAGAAAATTGTGCAAAAAGTAAGTGACTTCCTATTTTATCTACTTGTGGGTCCACTGCAACCATGCAAAGATAAATGTCATCCACCTCATGCATCACTTTGTATGGATAAAAGCAGCAGAGATATCCAGTCATCCAGCTTCTTTCTTTGGTTCTCTTCTTTTTCTAACTTTCCTGTGCGGCTGCTCTAGTTGTATAAATGTGTTTAGATGTTTCAGAAAGGTTTCTGCATTTCTCAAGTATCTAACTACTTTCAGATTATTGGATTTCCTGCAGAAGGCACAGGTCAGAATTTTGTGGATGAAGACATCCAAAATAAATCAAATACTGAATACCGAGTGAAAAGGTTGAAGACAGCTTTGGCAGACAGCTCAAGCCATGATCAAGCAACGCCAGCAGCAGATTATTGAGCAATGGATAGCTCTATTCTTGGAGGTGAAGTAGCATTGTCATGAATATCTCTCTCTAAAACCTTTTTGAGAGTTTTCTTTATCCTCCAACTTGAAATTCTTTCAGGCAGGGAAGCTGCTATGTGAATTTCTTTTTAGAGATGACTACAATGAGAAGAATGATTTCCAGTTTTTGCTTTCTTCAATTGGTGTCTAATTGAAGGACAAACTGTGACCCAGATCCAGGTGATGAAAGGATGCTATCCAACAAAGTTTTTCATAGTATGAAATGGTGGGCTGTATGGTTTTCAGTCATGGTAGTATTAGAATTTTTGGCACCAAAAGAAATTCATTTGTATGGTAAGCATATATACATGTATCTGTGTATATATATTTATATTTATTCATATATATCTACCTATATAGAGATGAGGAATTTGCTTCCTCCCCTTCCCTTGGATGAGGCGTTAAGGAATGATTCATATATATGTAGGCCCCCTTCCCAAGCAAACTTTGCCTAATGTATATGTTTCTTAAAAAAATTTTGTTGGAATTTTTAATATATTCTATATGAATTTTTGCATTAGATCTAGCCTTCAATTCTGGTCTTAATCTTGAGCAGGTTGATATTCTTGCTACAGATATCCCTAACCTGAAACTTTAACTTGACTCTCTACATTGAATCAAAACAAAAAGGTGATGATTGTCTTCGTTGTCGTCATTAAAGGGTAGGAGGTTCGTTCATAATCTGATTTGAGTACCTCTAGGGCATCAAATCCACCTTGATCCAGGATTAGGATAGATGCAATTGAGATTGCTTCGACCTCACATTGCCCTCGTTAGGGTTACATGCCCGCATAATTGGGTTTGGTGAAAGGATTGCCATTGCAGTTAGAGCCTAAGAGTTTTGATGACATTTGTTGTAATATTGTGGATGTTATTAATACAATTTAAACAGGGCATCTGCAGACTGCAAATCAAGTCACTCAAATTTTCAAAAAGATGATTACAAATGCTGGGAATTGGTGTTACATCTGAACATATTGTCGAGAAATTTGTGAATAAGTTGGAGTTCACAAATGAGTACGAGTACACATTTATGGTTGATGCATCCAAAATGCGCGCATTTGATCCTGAAAATTTAGTAGCATATACACAAACATGCCCCAAAATTTAAAAAGAGGAACGAAAGAAATTAAAGGATCTCATGTGGTTAATTGGTCCAGTAGTCTTGCCCAAACACTTATAAAAGTAGGAGTTGAGATAAAAATTTTAACGAATATTTTACATATATATGTGAATAAAAATAAATAAAAATGGAAGGGGCAATGTCATACACCTTAATCTATGTAAAATATTAAATATTATATCTAAATTCATAGTTCTTTTTTTTAGAATTTACACACACATACATTATAAGTTCATTAGAATCAAATCCGTAATTTTTTATATGTGATACTGATGTCATCGAATCATGTAGCCATTGCCGTATTTAAAGTCATAATTAAAATTCATTCGTTTTACCTTTGATTGGTCAAATGATACTTGCTTTTACATATATATATATATATATATATATGAGAAATTTGAAATTTCAATCCAAATACTTTTGTATGTCTAATTGTGTGTACACATATATAAATTATTTATTTTAATTACAATAACAGCTTCATTCTCATAAAAACATGCAATTCCATAACAAGAATAGGTCTTATCATGTCATTCAATTAAATATATATTTAAGCCTCGTTTGATTTTGCTTCATAGCAGTAAGTGGGTGGGCGAATTTCAATTAATCACGTATTTGATTCGTAAAATTGATATTGCGGGCCGAGAAAGTTAATAGCATTGGCCCAATATCGTGCACGACAGTAGCAGCTATTGACATAGCGGGGACAAGGCGCGATTGAAGAATATTAGGCACTTATTTGCTTCATTGTCAACTAATGTCCCAATTTTCTCCCTAAAAAAATATTTATAATTTATATAATGAAAATTTATAATTATATATTGAAAATTAAAAATTTATATAATAAAAATTTATAATTTATATATTGAAAATCATGAAAATTTATAATTTATATATTGAAAATTGAAAATTTATACTTAGTGTGAAAATTGAAATGTTTAAGTTAATTTATACACACATATATATAATTTCAATGCTATGTATATGTATTTTTTTAAGGATAAAATAATCATTTAAAATGTAGTAAGCCCAATCAAACGTTTAAATTAGATTATTGAAAATTTCAAGAGTGTATAATCTGTATAACAATTTCTCTTATCAAATAAAATAATAAATAATTTAATATTATATAATTATTTAAAATTATAATAATAATTATTATTCAAATTTTATATCAATCGCGACCTTAGTAAATTATTAGATAATATTAATATTCCATTTTTTGACATTCTAATTCGATTTAAATATATAATTTCTAATCTCCTGCATGGACTTCCACACATTGGATCATTACAACAGGTTAGAAATGCAAGGCCCCTTGTCGTCTTCCCTTTTTGTGCCACAAACCCTAATACAAATACACGCAGAGTCTACAAAATCTGTGTCTGTTTCACTTTGTAATCCACTCCTAAAACCCTCACCCACAGACAACACCAGCAGAGACCTGTCTTAATTTCTGAGAATGAAATGATTTCCATTTTTCAAGGCAGCCACTCATAACATATGCCCACCAATTTCTCATAAAGATCAAAGCCTTTTGTTCTGTAATCTCGAAAGAATTTCCGGGATCCAAATTTTATGGGTACTTCTGCCAGCTATAGACAGTTTTCGAAACTTGAAGATTTACCCAATTCAAGTCTCCCATCGACCTCTTATTCTTCATCATCATCATCATCATCTTTTTCAAATTCGAACAATAAAAAATGGTCAAATTTTCTGCCGATTTTGGTATGTTTTGTAGTAATAGGAGAGATCGTGTTTCTGGGCCGCCTCGACATGGACAAGAATGCTGACGTAGTCAACTCATGGGCCCACTCATTCAACTACTTCACTCAAACGCCGCCGCCTTCTCGGTCAACGGAACATGCCCAGTCGGGTCAGGGTCGGGGCTCCGACTTCGAAGTCGAAGATAGCTGTCAATCATGGTTGGAGAAGGAGGACTCTGTGCCTTATTCTAGAGATTTCAAGAAAGACCCCATTTTTGTGGATGGAGCTAATGAGGTGCCTACTTATTTTGAGTATTCTGTGTTTTTCCTTTCATGGGAATTGTTGGATTCTCTTTAGAAAATTTCAAATGCGGTTTGTGGATGTGTATTTTGTTGCATGCTATTGTGTTCCTATGACATTTGTTCTTAAAGAGAAGTTCTTCTCATTGATCATCTATTTAACAAGCCAAATTGGATTGCAGCCATCTGTTGACATTTTTAATTACATTTCTAGAAAGAGGGCAAAAGATATAAGGCTCATCAATGTTGATACTGTGGGTGTTTCTGAATTTGTTTTAGTAACCAAAATCTATGGAGCAATGATGGAATTTGATAACAGGGCGAATGGCTATAGAGCATTTTAAAAGGAAATTATGCAGGGCTTCTTTTTGAATGCATGCTCATCAGTTTGATTTATGGAGTCCTAATAAATAAATCTTGTACTAAAATTGCTCCTACTGTGTGCCCAACGGTTTTTCTTCTTCCAATTTATCTTTGTGTCCCCAAATGTTATTCCTTTTGGTGACTTTCTTGTCCATCATTTACATGGTATGACCCATATAGTACAATTGTAGGAGTGGCAGACCTGTGCTGTTGGATGTAAGTTTGGGTCCAAATCTGGTAAGAAGCCTGATGCTGCATTTGGGATCTCTCAGGAAGCTGGCACTGCTAGTGTGCTTCGGTCAATGGAGTCAGCTAAATATTATGCCCAGAATAATATAGCTACGGCACGACGGTGGGTAAGCACTTGTTGTAGTGGACTTTTGCCTCTTCTTCCACTCTGTACCAATCTAGATCCATATTCATTTATCTAATACTACATATTCCTTATCTTGTTAGCAATTACTCAAGATCCATATTCTGGAAATTTTCTCACTGGAATCATTAATGGCTATGCCCTAGTTAACTGAGCTATGTGCTTGTAAACAGCGCTTGTGTATTTCGGTTTTTTGCCATTTCCTTGTAATTTTGCTATGTGTATTGACAAAATATAAGAGTACGAACAAGAGAGAACTTATTAATGCTTCTGGCATTTCCTTATATTTTAAATCATGATTTCAGAATCAGGTTGAAACCTCATTAGCCACATGCCGGACAAAATGCAGTTATGTTCCAGACCAATCCCTTTTGGAGATATTCCTTTAATCCCAAACTTATTATTTCAAAATTCTCATTGAGATCTGGGTTTTGAAAATTGGTGGATCCTATTTTACCTTGTTTTGAATGTTTTGAAGGTCATATTGTAGAATCTAATCTTAGGTTTCATTACTTTGGGGTGTTTTAGAGGAGTTGAGTATGATATTGTAGAATATGATGTTTAGGTCCAGTACTTGTGATCGTTTGGATGATCAAAGGATCACATCATTTAACAAATCTTACTTACATCAGGTGCCATGGATATCTTGAAGTTAAAGTTCTTCCAATTGTTTTTATTAGTGAATATAATGTTGTAAGGCTGCAAAATTATGATGGGTGCAAGACGTAGCAACTTTTACTTGCTCGCTCTTCATGTAAACCTAGGATATTATTGGAATTGAATTCTTAACCTGAATCAGGAGTCTTTCATTATCTCCTTGAGGCCGTTTCGATATAAGCTAGTAATTTATGTATCCTTTCTCAAATTTGAAAGTTCACTTGATTTTCTTCTTTATCCTTTTATGGTTCTAGCTAGCTTCAATTGGTTGGTCTGCCTCATTCTGTCATTCATCATTGCATTAACTTAATCGCAATATGTTTCTTCTGTAATAGAAGAGGATATGATGTTGTGATGACAACCAGCCTTTCATCAGATGTGCCCGTGGGATATTTTTCTTGGGCTGAATATGACATAATGGCTCCAGTTCAACCGAAAACTGAAAATGCTCTGGCTGCTGCTTTCATTTCCAATTGTGGTGCTCAGAACTTCCGTATGCAAGCTTTGGTTGCACTTGAAAATGCAAACATCAAAATTGATTCCTATGGTGGTTGCCATCAAAACCGTGATGGAAGAGGTGATTTTAATCAACCTTTTGGTCTGAGCTTGGGGAACTTAAGTTTAACTTTTTATATCAATTCAAATATTCTTTTATTTGATCAAGTCACATAAACTTCTATGTGTTTATAGATGACAAAGAAGGTTTTTACTTTCCTTTCACAAAACAATTCATGCTGGAATGGATGGTCTATTTTCTCCACTGGCTTCTACTGGTGCAAAAGTAAAAATGCCAAATAAGTATTTATAATAAAAGCGAATGCTGGCAGCTCTGTTGATCAATAGATGCAGCATAAAAGTATTTTACATTTGACATCTATTTGTTTTCAAACTTGGCTAGGTTTAACTTACATGAAAATCCCTTCCTTTTCCTCATATTGGCAGTGGACAAAGTTGAAACACTGAGGCGATACAAATTTAGCTTGGCTTTTGAGAACTCCAATGAGGAGGATTATGTTACTGAAAAATTTTTCCAGTCTCTTGTAGCTGGTAACATATTACATTTTCACTCGCTCCTTGCTTTATAAATGAACTAATAGATTTGGAACTTTATGGTATTGTTGTATGGACCATTGACCACACACACATATATATATATTAGGTTCTGTTCCGGTGGTAGTTGGGGCCCCTAATATCCAAGATTTTGCTCCTTCTCCCGAATCGCTGTTGCACATCAAGGAACTGGAAGATGTTGATTTTGTTGCCAAGAAGATGAAATATCTTGCTCAAAATCCCACGGCATACAATGAGTCATTAAGGTTTGCTTTAGATTAATGATGTGCCAAGTTTCTTGTTAAAACATCATTATCTTACATATGCCAGTAAGTAAGTTTATTTTATTCAGTTTTACTATCAGCAGTGGTTGATATTTAACATATTGAGGGCCTTTTTACTTTTTTCGTCTAGGTGGAAGTTTGAGGGACCATCGGATTCTTTCAAGACCCTTTTTGATATGGCTGCAGTTCATTCATCGTGCCGTTTATGTATTCACTTGGCAACCAAGATCCAAGATAATGATGAAAAGACTCCGGAATTTAAAAAACGCCCTTGCAAGTGTACCCGTGGCTTAAATACTATGTATCACATATATGTAAGAGAAAGAGGGAGGTTTGAGATGGAGTCCATTTTCTTAAGGTAGCTTTTGCGTCTTCAATGGCAATCATTTTGATTTTGCACATCTAGTTCTCATCTTTATGCTAGAACCTAATAATAACAACAATAAGATTCTTGAAATCCTATATGATGTTGCTTTGAGCTGGAGGGTCAAGTACTT
>JACGDI010005540.1:195026-212981 GCA_014898725.1 Jacaranda copaia
TTTTACTTAAATATTCTTTGACATAAGACATACTCATGCAGGTCTGACAACTTGACCATGGAGGCCTTGTCATCTGCTGTTTTGTTGAAGTTCAAATCTCTGAAACACGTTCCCATTTGGAAACCCGAGAGGCCGAAGCGCCTAAGGGGAGGGGATGAGCTCAAAGTTCATAGAATATATCCTGTTGGAATGACACAGAGGCAGGCATTGTATACCTTCAGATTCGAAGGAGATTCTGATTTCAAGAATCACATAGAGAGCCATCCATGTGCCAAGTTTGAAGTCATATTTGTATAGATTTGAGTTCAGACTTTCTTATGTCCACGACATGGGTAATTTCAGGAGGTGATCTTGGCTGGTTAAATCTTGGATGAGTTGCTCGTCCTTTTCATCTTCTGATCACTCGCGTTGTATCTCATTTGTTGCACTTCATATGCAAATCCACTTCTGGTGGTATCATTAGCCTGATCCTTAGGCAGAAAATTTTCTTGCCTCAGACATGGTGTTCATTTGATTTAGTTACCCATGGTGCTATACAATATGCATACACAGCAGAATGTAGAATCTTTTGAGCTTGAGCATGAAATGCCATCAAAGATTGTGGCAGCAGGTGATTATTTCATGTTTATTATGGCTCTCCCACTTGGATTAATCTGACTTAACCTGTTTTGATAAGAGCCCATTTGATTTTGTTTTTTCTTTTTTCGAGGTATTTTTATTTTTTGGTGAAAAGAAATAATAAAAAATTAGTTATAAGTGTGAGTTTGAAAATGAAATGTTGTTTTGATATTTTGTTTAAAATAAAATGATTACTTAGGGTTAAAATGAGTTGTATTTGGATATTGATGTGTTTTTGTATTAAAGGTTGTGCAAATGAGAATAAGAGAAAATAAAGTGTGAAAATGGAAAAAGAGTGTATTTGAAAAAATGTGTTGAAAATGAAAATATCTATGAAAATATAAGAAAAATTGACAGTTTTCTGTTTTCATTTTCAATGGAAAATGAAAATGAATTTTGAAAACAAAATCAAATGAGCACTAACGGGCAATTTGTTTATGTTTTCAAAATGTTTTATGTTGTTTTCATTATGTGAAAATGAATTTACAATAATTTATTATTATTTTTATCAATATTTTTACTCATTTTTATTTTAAAACACATTATCCAATAATATACATATTTTTTCCAAATAATTTATATATCTTATCTTTTTTTTTTCTTTTTATTATTTCTTTCTATATACAACCTATTAAAATTAATATAATCATTACTTTTCCAACAATCTATTCAAATACAAATTCATTTTTCATTAATTTACTTTAATTAATTTTTCAAATTTTAAAAATATTAAAAATGAAAATAAAATTTGAAAACATAAACAAGCACATTTCTGGGTATGTGTGTGTGTGTATATATATAATATCATGATGGAGCATCCTACAGACATAGGGTAGTCAGTGTTGTTTGCTTTTAGGCCTAAGTGAGAATCCTTGTCAAGTTTAAAGAATATCACTCCTTGTATGGTTGTATTGGCTGTAAAAGCCCTTCACCTTCTTCTACTATTACTTTCCTTTAAGCACTTTTACCACTTAAAATTAATTTTTAGTGGTAGCACTTTTAGCTTTTAAAATTTAACCTCTTTTTTTTTTTTTTCTTGTAAATCTTTTCATGCATGTATTTTGTTTATTCTAAAATTTCAATAATTCCTTTCCAAAAAAATCTAAATGGTAAAACTTGATGAAACATTGAAAATGCCCATAATAAAAAATGTAAAGTGCTACATACATCAATTATTTTTTAATTTAATGTAATTTATAATAAAAAATGTTTCTTGAAAGTAAGATGATGGAGTTTATGATATATAATTATGCTCGAATAAAAGTAACACAGAAAAATAAAAGGAAATGTTTGGTTATATATTTCTAAAACAAAAATGTTTTGAGAAAACATAATCGAATATATTCTCATTTTTCTTTCAAAATTTTCATTTTTCAATATATACATACATATATTATATATATTATTTATATTTTATTTTTATGTTAACAATTCAATAAAAACATATGGATTTAACTCCTACAATAAAAAATATCTCTTCAAAATATAAATAAATATACTAAAATATACATTTCACATTCTTCTAAAATATTAAAAAAAAAAAAAACAAACACATTAAAAAGATCCTTTCCCCTGTGGGGGAATCATGAAAGGCAACCAACACAAAAATAATTATCCCAAAAAACATTAACGAGGCCAGAATGGGGGGCCCAGCGACACTGAATTGACCGGCAAAGGTCGCGGGTACGGGTCAAGCCAAATATGACTCATTTCCACATGTATAAAAATGTACACACTATCCCCTCCGCCTTCCTTTTCTCCCTCAATCCACTCTACTCCCTAAATACACTTTCCTTTTTCTTTGTTTGTTCCTTCTTCTCCCTCCTATTTCGCGCTCAATTTCGGATAATTTCTTTTTCTTTTTTCTTTTGCTTTGGAACTAGCGCAAATTGCTATGATTTCTACATACTAAATGCGTGTAGATTTTGCTCGAGTTTGAGATTGATTGTCGATAGCAAATATTTCAATCCTTGGTTGATTGATGCGCTGTCGATTACGAATATTCTGATGGAATCGATCTGGACGCACAATGGCGTCCCCGGCGTTTCGCATTTCATCGTCGCTTTCTACTTCGCTTTTGCGTTCGTTGCTGCAAGGTTCATCCTTGACAGATTCATCTTTCGTGTAAGCTTTTTTTTTTTTTTTTTTCCTGTATATGTACACATGTTGTTTTTGTCCATTTTTTTGGTAATGTTTGATTGTAGTTGGGTGTGTGGTGATGCGAAAAATGCAGGTTGATGGTGTACTTTGATTATAGTTTTGCGTCTTTCGAATCATTTTGAGCTAAAATAAAGATCATGAGTTTTTCTTCTTTAATACACACCTGGATATTGATTTATCTGTCCATGAAGTCATTATACACAGTAATTTAAAAAGAGTCAGAATTGAATTTTTCTTTTGCTTAGAATGTATGTTAATTGATTGCTGGTCAATTCAATGTTAATTGAGTGTCGCTGAATTGACTGGCAATGTTAATTGAAAGAGTCATAATTGAATAGACTCTTGTTAATTGAGTGTTTTTCTACCTAAGTTGAGCAATACAAAAGAGCTTCTGAAAATTTTCAAATACACAGATATATTGATCGTTCTCAGATAAGTGAATTGATGAGTCCCATTGTGCGTGTAATGGTGCAATCTGTTTGAATATGTTATTCAAATAAAAATTTGAGGTTGTTGATGGTTGTAATTCTGCTTGAGTCATGTGCTTATGGTATATTGTGTGGCTACAGATTGGTGCTTATTTAATGGACTATGATTTAATTGAACATATCTTCAAGCAAGTTAAGCAACACATATGGATTATGCAATTTGAAAAAGGAAAAACACTCTACATATAGATATTGATAAATCACCTTTTCCTAGGGGAGCTAGGCAGGTAAGTTCTCTTGAATCTTGATCATTGAATTTAGTTTTTGTTGTACATAGATGAAATCTTCATAAGCTCTGTTCTTATGGAGGGAGCAACTAGCAACTAGCTAGGGTTTCAAAATTGATTCAGATTAGTAATTGCTTGAGCAACAGCTGCAGCATTGTTTGTAACATGGTTTGCTTTGATGAATTTCAATGCATTGGTTGAAATTCTGGTCCCTGCAGTCATTGAGTGCCCGTAGAATCTTTATGTTTTGTTGTACAAAACAGATGGTTATGATCTCTGACTGGAGCACGATTTTAATAGCCTGATTCAAATTAGCCATGGTGCAAAATTATCTTATTTATCAATCATATAGAAGAAGCTATGACTTTTGTGCCCGGATGTCTTAAGACCAACATACAGTAATCAGTTATTTTGATTTTTCGTTAGTTGGCATCATTTGAAGAAGTGATCCTGTCTCTTGAATGTCATTGTTCTTTCTAATGATCTTCCTTTCTCACCATTGATTCCATCTATTCTAGAGGCTGGCTATTTGGTTGTTGAGCAGAGGTACCACTCGGCTGAAACTTAATGAGGAGACAAGGGTAAAAATAGCAAAATGTTCAGAGTCCATGTGGAAGCTCACATACTATGCTACTGTTGAGTTTTGCATTTTGGCAACCATCTATCAGGAACCATGGTTTAGAGATGTAAAGAAGTACTTTATGGGTTGGCCTGATCAAGAACTTAAGTAAGATTTATATCGATCTACAGTTTTCCTAGCAATAAGCAGATATATCTAATTGTTGATTTTCTTTAGTGAGAAACACAGATTACATAGTGGTTAAGACAAACCGTTGTTTGTCATTATTCATTTTGATCTTTAATATGTGATGCCAATGCAATTCTGTTGTTTTAAATTGCTTTATCAGTGTCATTATAAGCTGTTACTTTTAGCGCTTAATTTTTTCCTAATCCTTTTTAAGATAAAGTCATTGGGTGTAGGTGATGAGTGACTTGATGATAATCCTGATTCTAATTGGGCCAAAAAGATATGGATTCTGGGGTCACCAAAACTTTTTGCATCTCCTGATACAGCATAATAGATTGCATTTCATACCGTGGTCTCTCACACAAAGACTTTTGGACAGTGAACATTGTACTGCTCAGTTTGAAATACTTCAATTAGGTTTTTCATGTTATATAGTTAAGATAGTTTTTGCCCATGTATGCGGTGAAACATTTCTTCTCCTATGACAGTTGATCTCGCATTACCTTCAATTGTTTTGAGAGGTCACTAATGCAGCATGCTCACTTCTTCAGCTGGATGATGCTTTGACTATGTTGAAAATGTTTTTCAGTCCTTGCCAATGTAGTTTGTTGGAAATATTTTTATCTATATTTTCTCTAATGTGGACATATGGCTTATGGGTTGTGTTCTAACTAAATTAGCATTGGGTTGATTTTTTAGGCTTCCCTTAAAACTTATCTACATGTGCCAATGCGGGTTTTACATCTATAGCATTGGTGCCCTCCTTACATGGGAAACGCGACGGAAGGATTTCTCTGTCATGATGTCTCATCATATTGTCACCGTGATCCTAATTTCTCATTCATACATCATGAGGTATATTTTTACTTCATCCACTGCTTATGGTTGCTAAATATTGAGATGATTTTGACAAGATTTTTGTCAATTATTGAAGAATGTGCATCAGACTAGTGGTTGTGTCTGGTAATGCCTGAATGCCAGATAACATGCATATCGCCTTGTATTTATGCTTCAAGTTCTCAAGCAATAAAGTAAATAAATGTTTCTCTGCTCTAAGGGCTTTCAGGGAATTGGTATCAATTTTCACAGGGAATAGTTATGTAATGCATAGAGGATGTCCATGAACACATTCTTTTTACTGAAGTATGGTTTTCTGTATGTTATCTAATTGCAGTAGTCTTTACAATGTTAACAAAGAAGTGGACCTTGATATTGCTTGGACCTTTTTCCCAAATCTCATGCTGGTTTGTTGTGTTATCTTAAAGAACCTGATTTATGAGGGAGAGGGAAGTCATTTTTTCTTTCTTCTGGGAGATTCTAGAGTATTTGTCTCTCTAGCAGGTGACTGCTGAGGGGTTTGAATCTTTATCCAATTCTGGAGATGTCTAAGACTGATTTGAAGAGATCTAGAATGAACTCAGAATCAGCATGTTAGCTTCTCAATTTCACACCTTAGCCAGTCAATTCCAAAGGACAGAGTGAGATCCTCACTGCTTTTGATATGTATAAGGATTCTCAATCTCAGATATTTGCTTTCTTGCAAATTTTTCCTGCAGTTGTACTTAAGAGATTTGGTTGTTTTTTGCATCAACAGTAAATCTTCAGAAGATCTACCAATAGGGGCTGAGTTTGACTGAATTTATTAATATCCCCATTTTTGGTTATGATCAGGATGATTTTATTGGATATCCATCCATTTTTTATCCATCCAATTACTAATTAGGAAAGATTGATAAACTGGTATCAAAATAAGGTGGCTCGTTCATGATCAGGTTGTGGATTCGCTAGTTAAAATTGAAAGATAGAACATGAATTTTCTACTTATATGCTCAAAAAAGCTACTCACCAAGCTTAACTTATATATATATATATATATTGATAAACTAGTATGTGTCTGCATGCATAAAAGTTATTGATGGATTGTTTGGATTTATTTTGTGTAGGTTCTTTCAGATAGGAGCCGTTATTCTTGCACTGCATGATGCAAGTGATGTATTCCTCGAAGCTGCAAAAGTTTTTAAATACTCCGGAAGAGAGCTTGGAGCTAGTGTGTGCTTTGGTTTGTTTGCCTTGTCTTGGCTCGTACTAAGGCTTATATTCTTTCCATTTTGGGTCATAAGGTCATCAAGGTTGGTTTCAGATTTTCACTTGAATATTTTCAGATTTTACACTGTTCTCTTCCCTCTAATCACTTCCGCCGGTTGCCATTCCTCAGCTACTACTTATGTGACGTGTTGATCCTGTCAGAGCCATACGATGCGGCATCATACTATCTCTTCAATACAATGTTATTGACCCTACTTGTTTTTCATGTTTACTGGTGGATTCTTATATGCTCCATGATTACAAGACAGCTGAAAAATAGGGGAAAAGTTGGGGAAGACATACGATCAGGTTGGCATGTTGTTATTTTGCAGAAATGCATAATTTACTTGCCTGGCAATAATGTCTTTATAAGATGTGCAATTTTTAAGCAACTTTTGTTTTGTCTGTACCCAGGAAGTTGTTGGGGCAGCCCCTTTTTCTTTCCTCCCAAATGGTTGTAACAAAACGTTTATTTTGGATAATTCTTCTTTGCTATCAAACTTCTTTCCCTTAGATAAATTAATTTTTTCATTCCAAACCCTCCTTTCAAAGTTCCAAAAGCTCCTTTCTAGGCATATACAGTATACTCATTTTGTGTAATTTGTCAATGCTAACTTCTCAATCCCTTCACAGATTCCGAAGATGATGACTAGTTGGAAATCATGCTCTTTGAGAAGCATATTATTAGCTAGGGAAATTTCTTCCCATACCTTGTAGGTTCAGTTCTGCTAATGATTGGCTTACTCAAGCGTAAAAGCTGAAATTCTGCAGAACTTTCTTTGTTTCTATTTTCTGTTTTTGTAATAGGAGGAAAATATGGATTTCCAGCATAAAGATAAAAATTTCTAGCATTTCATGTCCACAAAATCGTTTCATGTACAAATATTAGGTGCCTGTATAATTTTTCTTGCTATTAGCCTCCATGGAAATGAACAGAAGGTTTAACCTCACCTGCCTCATTGCTGTTCATATCATTTATCCAGTTGTTTGCATTTTCAGTTATCTTATAAGATTATTTAGTGCGGCATATACTCGCATTGAGATTTTTATAGTATGATTTACATTTATAAATCGATAATTGGACTATGATTTATATTTAGAGTATGAACTTTTAACTGTTATTGGCAATAGAATTCCAGTCAATAGGCACGTGTTTCTATTGTCGGAAACTTTGCCATTTTACACCTACCTGTAAATGGTGTTAACCTTAGATTGCAAGAAAATTTTCTTCCAGGTGTAAACGCTTTTTAGTAGAGTCAAGGAAAGCTAAACACTTTCTGATGCTGTCGGCCTTCTATAGGCCAATAAAATTGTTGAGTTGTTGTAATTTAACTTTCTGCTGTTTGGATGGAAAGATTTTGATTTTAAGAAAGACTTTAAATTTGAGGAGTTAAAGTGGCTCGTGGATTTTAAATTTATCTTAATGCTAAAAAATCGTTCAAACTTACTTTTTTATGGATTTGAAAATAACTACTCAAAATTGTTCAAATGGGTTTAGTAGTTTCATTGTTATAATTTTAAAATTTTAAAATTTTTGCAGTAGATTTTGGTATTTAATAAAGTGAGGTGCAGACTTTATTTTTCACCATGAATTCTAAACATGGAGCAAATTAGGATTGTCAATGGATTAAATTTGCATCGAATCAGTTGTATTCGAATTTGAATTTAATTATCAAAATTCATATATGAATTCGACCCGATGTCTTATAGGATCTTTCTTAGTTAATATTATATCCGAATCTGATAGATATTTGTAATTCAATAAAAAAAAATTCAATCCGATTTAATATTATTTTTTTCCTTTTATATTGTATAAAAATATTGTATTTATAAAGTAAATTTACGGAAAATTTAAATTTTTAACAACTTTTTGTTATATAATAGTCCAAAAGTTAAATATTTGAATGCTAAACTTCAATTTCACATTATATTAATGCATAGATGAATTATTATATATTATTATATTTGATATTTTATCAGTATTTCTCTTATTTTTTAGGCTAGAAACTCAATATTACTAGCATAATATAGATATTAAATCAAAATAATATATAAATTTTATTTTAAAAATTTTATTAATATTATATATAAGAATATTAATTTAATAAAAAAATATTAAATTCAAATTTAAATCTTTAACGGTTTGAATTACTTAATTTTATTTTCGATCTACTTATTTTGTATTATGAATATTTATAATTAAAAATGATCTATTAAATATTTTGATTAAATAAAAATTTTAAAATTTAAATTAAATTAAAATTAAAATTCAATCCATTAATTGTGCTAGAGCAAATGAATCAAATCGACCAAGACCCTTCGAATAGGGACCAAAAGCAAGAAAAAGATGGAGAATATTTGTTGATTTTCTAGAGCCCACCAAGTTTAAACACTTCAAAGTTAAAAATAAAAGCGCTTGCCAAATAAAAGCTCTTGGTTAGTTATTACGACGTAATGCCTAAAAACAAATGTTGCGACTTTCGACATATAACATAAGAGGAATCCACATCCGCCCCCAAAATTGGTCACGTGCCAACAGACTGACCATGTCATCCCGTGTCAAATTAGTGTGCCAGACTGCCAGTCTACTGTGAGCTGGCAGCTCTTCAGCGCCCCCATATATATATATATACACACAGTCCATTTGATCCATTTCCACACCAAAAATCGAAATTCGACACAACAATTTCGTCAGAAATAATAAGCCAATTTGATCTATATGCATGCAGGGGTGGTCAAGTAAGAGAATCAAGCTCGAGGAAAGGAACAGCAGTAGCAGCTCAATGAACCACCGTACTCCGCCGCCGCCGCCGCCGCTATTAACGAGTGAAGAGGAAGTTTCTGTCATGGTGGCAGCCTTGAAAAATGTAATAACTGGAAACGCAGCCCACAACGACTTCAATATTATGTCACTTTTGGGACACCCTCCCGCCGAGGACGTCGCTTCGGATGGGGTTTTATCTGTTTCGGAAGATATGGAAACTTGCCGGTTTTGCAGGATAAAGGGGTGTTTGGGGTGTAATTTCTTTGAGGATGTGGAGGAAAGGAAGATTGGAAATATAAGCAATGCGCCGGCGGTGAAGAAGAGGAAAAAGAAGAATTACAGGGGCGTACGTCAGCGGCCGTGGGGGAAATGGGCGGCGGAGATAAGGGACCCCCGCAGAGCGGCGCGTGTGTGGCTGGGGACTTTCGAGACGGCCGAGGATGCGGCGCGTGCTTATGATAGGGCGGCGATCGAGTTTCGCGGCCCCAGAGCTAAGCTCAATTTTCCTTTCACGGACTACACCGCCGCCTCCGTGGCGGGTAGTTCAAATTCATCTTTTCAGCGCAAAGAAAACGTGAGCACGAATTTAATTGAATTGCAGAAGAATAAGAACAAAAAAAAGGAAAATAAATGGAAATGGGAAATTGGGTCGACGATTATCAGCAATAATGAGAAGGATTTCTCGGAACTGATGATCGGAGAAGGCGAAATGGAAGAGTGGATCGCGACGTTGGATTCATCGGACTCTGCTAATGGCGGGAATATTCAGATAATGTAATAATACAGGGGAGGTTTCGTGGAGGCCGGGGCTGCTCTTTTTGAATATTTTTTATTCTAAAAATGGGCTGCTGCTCTGTTTTTGGTGAGTTGCAGTGCTCTATTCTTTTGTTCTTTTTATTGGCAGAAGATAGTGCAAAAAGAAGTTGCAGAGATACAGTTAGTTATACCGAACGTTGTCAGTGAACTAAACAGTTCAGGAAAATCATAGGAATGTTTTTGTGGGTTAATTTATAAAAATATTATAAAAAAAAATAATATTTAAAAAACTATCGTTGTCGCAAAATTATGATAAGGTGTGACTCTCATTCACGCATTTAACTATCTTTTCTATTTTTTAAGAGATTAAGTGGGTAGGCCTCATACCTCTTAATTCAATTACACACTATCCTGTCGAGAGGCGTGGTCTTTGAATTTCTTTCTTCTTCTTCTTTTCTTTTTTATTGTTTTATAAAAAATATTACCTGAAAAAAATCAACAAATAATGAAAAGAGTTTGAATGATTATGCCAAGTTTGTAATTTGTTTTTTATATTTTATAATTTTTTTGTGTGTTAAACTTGATGAATAAGAAGCTTAGTTAAGTATTAAGTGTTATATATTGCATATATCAAAATTAAATACATGTATCATTATAAGCCAATATTATCCTTCTCTTAAAACATAGTTAAAATGAAAATTAGAACTTTAAAATTACAAATTAATAAAAATAATACATGATATTAATAATTTTTATCAAATATATGTTTTGACCAAGGTTCAACACTACAAGCATCCTTTTACGAGTTAATATATTATATCAATTGAAATAAGTACAAAGTATAGTAAATTTATAAAAATGTGCTTCAATCACTTGTATTTTATAAATAATACATTTATTAAAAAAAATTAAAATTTATACTACATTTTATGGCTCATTTTTTAATATTTTAAAAAAATTAATTAATTAAATTAAAATATAAAATGAAATATTTTATATTAAATTACACACAATATTAGGGCTGACATCAACTTACCAAACATCTTCCAAAAGAAAAAATTCAACCACCATTAGGAGTGTTTATAAGGTACAGACCGAACACCGATATTTTGGTACACCAAAATATTATATGAATACCGAACCAAATTATTTGGTTTGACTCGGTTAAAATCGAATTTTTTTCGATTTGATTTGGTTAAAAACCAAAATACCAAAATTTTTAGTTTTTAATATTAATATGAATATATTAATATATATGTATATTAAACCAAAATACCAAAATATTATATTATATATTAATACGTAATATATATTAATTAACAATTCAATAATTCAATTTGGCTCGATTAACTAATACAAAAAACTAAAATCAAATATCGAATCAAAATTTTTGATTCGATATTTGGTATAAACTAAATTTCAATTTTGATTTGATTCGATCAACTTATCAAATTGTAAATATTCCTAGCACCATTAAAAAAAATTTAAAAAAATAATTAAAAAATTTTCCAAGCCACGTCTTTCGAGACTTTGGTACAATAATGTACAAATAAAAAATAAAAAATAGAAAAGACAGTAACTATTCACACTTTTGACCAACTTAACTAACCACCACGTTGGTGGTTGAATCCGTCTGATATATTTTTTCAGAGAGTGAGATCACTTGGGGCATATTTCAGAGAGTGAGGTCACTTGGGGCTCTTTAGACGGGAACAGCCAGCTGACAAGCAATGATGACATGGTATGGTGACATAAGCATGATTAAGAATAACGTGAAATTTCACTTTGAATCTGCTGTTTTATTTTAGCTTGATAAATATATATGTAAATATATTAAATTTTTAATCAATTAAAAAATGACACATATAAAATAATATATTAAATATTAATTTAAAATTTTTATTTAAATTTTGGAATATTAAATTTAATTTTAAAAGATAAATAGTTAATTTTAATTAATAATTTAGTATTTATTTTATATTTAAATCAAGTATTGACACGTGTCAAAAATAAAGTATTTGCATCCACAAACCAATCAAATCAAAGATATTTGTGTAATTTGTTGAGGCGTTCAATAAAATTCTATGAATTTGCTGAAGAAAGTAGTATCAAAGTCACAGAGGGACTGGCAGGAACGAATTGGAGAAGCTTTATAGGCATATCGAACTACTTATAGAACAACTACACAAGCAACTCCATATTCATTAGTTTATGGTATCGAAATTGTTTTACCCCTCGAGCAACAAATTCCTTCATTGAAAATAGCCATACAAGAGGGATTGACTGGGAAAGAAAATGCACACCTACGTCTTGAAGAATTGGAGGCCCTTGATGAGAAAAGATTGAAAACACAGCAAAGGCTTGAGTGTTATCAGACTTGGCTCTCCAGGGCACTTAACAAGAAAGTGCAATCACGATCTTTTCAAATTGGAGATCTGGTGCTCGTCGTGAGAAAACCCATCATCACAACTCATTGGACTGAGAATAAGTTCACATTAAAATGGAATGATCCCTATGTTGTTGAAAAAGTTTATACAAATGGTGCATATAAGTTGGTTACTGAAGATAGATTAAGAATTGACCCTATAAACGGAAAGTTCTTGAAATGCTACTATGCAAAAAATTGGGAAATAGCTTCTTGACGCATGAGTCTAAATTGCACGTTGCTCTTTAACGCAGGAACTTAAAATGCATGTTATTCCTGACCCGCATGAGTATAAACTATGAATGGTACCTATCAAAGATAGTGCATGTAGATAAATTGCTAACTTACCCCACTAAAAGGTATTTTATGTGGTTAAAATATCAAATACTCCACTTAGTCTAAGGTGGTTAAGCAATGGATACTCCCGACCAGCATGAATATAAACTGTGAACGGCCCCCCTCCAAAATGTTACTTTCCTTGAACTATGTTATGACTTAATCCCTTTATTTGGTACGTAGACAATTTAAATATTCTTTAAGTTCAGTCATAAGTCTATTTTAAGTTATAACTTTCCTTTGTTAAAAAAATAAAAAAAAGGAAAAAATTGTTATGTAGTTGTTTTTATTAAATTAGATTTTTTTTAAGTTAGAAAAAAAATAGAGTTCTATTGTTTTTTTTATTAGTTTGAGTTGATTAAAAAAAAGGGATTTTTTAGTTGTTTTTATTAAGTTAGAGTTTTTTTTAGTTAAAAAAATAAAAATAAAAATAAAAATAGTTTAGTTGTTTTTATTAGTTTGGGTTAAATAGTTTGTTGAGTTAAAAAAAAATTATTTATTTATTTTTATTGAGTTAGAGTCTTTTTTTTTTAAGTTAAAAATATAA
This sequence comes from Jacaranda copaia, assembly GCA_014898725.1. NCBI lineage: Eukaryota > Viridiplantae > Streptophyta > Magnoliopsida > Lamiales > Bignoniaceae > Jacaranda > Jacaranda copaia. Next base: position 208,181 of record JACGDI010005540.1, read on the forward strand.
AAATAAAAATAGTTTAATTGTTTTTATTAGTTTGAGTTAATTAGTTTGTTGAGTTAAAAAAATTTATTTAGTTGTTTTTTTATTGAGTTAGATTCTTTTTTTTTTTAAATAAAAAATAAAAATAGTATAGTTGTTTTTATTAGTTTGAGTTAATTAGTTTGTTGAGTTAAAAAACAAAAAAGTTGTTTAGTTGTTTTTTTATTGAGTTAGAGTATTTTTTTAAGTTAAAAAAAATTAAATTAGTTGTTTTTATTAAGTTTGAGTTTTTTTTAGTTTAGTTGTTTGAGTCAATTAATTTGAGTTAAAAAAAAAGAGTAGTAATTTTTGTTTGGTCAAAAAAAGAAATTAAAAGATTGCAAGATAGAAAAGAAAGATATCTTCTATTATGTAATCCCAAAAAATAATAAATGTAGCATAGTTTATTTTTAAAAAAAACAAAGAGCCCAATGTTTTAAATAAATTTCAAGTAAAATGACTCAAGTTCTTCAATTCTTTCTTGATAGCCTTTAAGTGTTTCATTGAAGTTTGTAAATTTTCAACCACTTTATTACTCAATGGAGGAGTATTCTTGATAGCAGCAATTTTCTCTTCAATATCACGAATTTCAGCTTGAGCACTTTGAAGAAATTGTTGTTGGCGTTTCAATGATGAAATCAACTTCTTCTTGTGTTCCTTCAATTTTTCAAGCTCTTTTCCAACATTTTCCAACTCTTTTTGGAAGGATTGAATTTGGTTTATTTCTTTGCTTTCTTTAGTTTGAGCATTATGGAGACGACTTTTGGTCTCATCTAGTTGTTGTGCAAGAATTTCATCGAATGATTTCTTAAAAGATGTTGACTTTGTCTTATTATAAGCAGCAACCTTGTCAAAAAGTACTTGCAATAATTCTTTTATATTGAAAATGTCAAATTTATTAAAGTCTTTTATTAATTCAAGCACAAATTGAACACTATTCTTGATAGATGAGATGAAATCAAGTAGAGTATTTTCTATTCTCTTGCGAAGGCTATCCCATAACATTTGAAGATACTCTTTTTGATGATTAAGTACAAATTTCTCACATTCAAACACTGAAACTGCAGCACAAAGGAGATGGTTATTTAGCTTTCATGTTATAGAGTGCCTCATTTTGCATGGTTGTGTCAATTAGAGTGTTCTTGGCCAATAAGTTCAGTTCCATGATTGATCCTCGGTTACCTTAGGATGTCTCATCTTCATCAACATTAAGAATTTCATTTTCCAGCTGAAATGTTGCATAATTTGAGTGAGGAAACGACCAAAATGGGGCTTATTTAAAGAAGAAGAAAAGAGAGGATGGAGAAAAGAAAATAAGCTTTTTGATAGGTTCTTTGTTGGCAAACAATCACTTGGCTTTGGAGATTTGGGACCTTTTGTAAACCTTTTCCAATGACGACCTGTATTACTACCGCTGCTTGTTTCTAAAGAATAAGGATTCCTTATCTTTTCTTTTAGATGCTCAATGTCTTCTAGGTTGGAAGGATTTTAAATAGTTTGAGCAGGAGGTCTATCCCCTTTATCATGATCCTTGTCTTTAAGGATAATTTTGATTGACTTCAAGTTGATTAATTATGCAATATTTTCATCAAAATAATTGACATGGAATAATCCAGTAGGCCCAATAGGCCCAACTTCAAATGAGACAGCCTACGAAGCCCAACTTGATACGGTATAATTCAGTAGGCCCAGATTCAGAAGAGACAGCCTATGAAGTCCAAAGGTACATTAGTCCGGTCGACTTGTATCGACCTCATTTGCTAAACCCCATGGTCGACCCGTATTGACCTAAAGGCCACTTCCACAGTGTTAGCACCCAAGTTCGGTCGACATGAATCAACCTCCAGGTGTAAGTCGGACAGGTTGAACCCTCGGCATTAATGACACGTGGCAGCTGATGTGACTGCTGCCAACGGATGTAACTGTTGCCAACAACTCTGGCAGGAACACTCTCCTATTGATATGATTATCCAGAAAAATAGGAGATTGCGCCACCTGGTACAGTACCGAGATCTGGGCAGAGAATGACTCCCAACCCCTCGTCATGGAGGAAGCCAAGTACACCTGATAAGGGTACTTGGGTAAAATCACACCTTTATCAGACTACAAATACTACAAACACCACCACACTCAAGGTAATGCCATTTACACTGTTTACTACATACTCTCTCTCTATATATATTCTCTGATCTACAGGAAATCTAACTTGAGCGTCGGAGTGCCATAGCCGAGGGCCTCTCGGCTAGTTGATGTGTGTTCATAATTGCAGATCTCAAGCCCAAAACACTTGAATCAACCGGAGTACCTGACTCTCCAGCTCTCTGCAGTATCAATAATCTCCATGAATTTTAGTCCACCACTTCTTATAAGCATTTGAAGAGAATTTTTTTGCATTTGGGGGCATACAAGGAATCCATGATGTAGACATAGAATTATGCAAAGTGCATAAGCACCAATAGCGAAGTCCTTCATCCAAATCGGCTCTGTGAATATTATGAGCAAGATTTTTAGGAACTTCTTGATAATATCCAAATTGACGACTGAAGCGAGGAGGACTATAAAGTTCAATTATAAAGTAGTCGCCTTGCCACAAAGGAAGATAATTTGAGCAAATTGAAATGAAGTATTTTTGTTCCAATTCTCTAGCCTTGCCATCATCAATATATGGAAGTCCTTTGTCTTTGGTAATCATGGTACAAGTCCAGGAAACAAAATTTCCTTTACGAATTCTCCTACCGGCCTCCCTTGGATCATAATATTTTGCGCCTCCTTCGCTGGGATGAATCATCATTTTTGGGCTATATATTCTTTACAAAACTTGATAATGTGTTTTGAAATAGTGCGCCAATCAAGCATAGACAAAGTGGATGGGAAAAGAAGAATGAACATGACTTGACCTTAGGGAACTTGAAATTTTATTCAAACTATTATAGATGCTGGCTAAAATTGGAATAGTGAGACTAACCTTCCTACCGGTAGCCATGATGTATGTTATCTTGAAAGTTTTGGGACGTATTAAATTGACATTATTAGTAGGAGGAACAAATAAGCAAAACCAACAAGCTAAATATACTGCCAAATAGGTTTCTTCTCTCAAGTTCCCAGGAATCCCAAGTTTTAAAAATAATATCTCTTCTAGGCTAGACCATTCTTTATGAATGCTAAAATCACCAAGAGGATTATGAGTTGATTTGGGCCAAACTATCTTTCTCTTCTTGTGTGGTGGTGGTTGATGGTATTTTATGACTTTTCAGGACCAATACTTCACCCATGTCTTCGTAGTAACTTGAGAAAGTTGATCTCTATGGGCATTCCTTTAAAGTAAATGATAAGCTTGAAATAAGTATTTACAAGAATTGAAAATAAATTTACTTCTTGTTTCGTCAACTCCAGTAAGCTCATTGGCACAAAGAATCACTTCATCATAAAAAATTTCAGTAATAGGGAAGCCGGCAAGGTTGTGCAAATCCCATAGCGATATAGACAATTCTCCAAAGGAAGTAAAAAGAGTATTTGTAAGTGGACACCATGCCTCGTAAAATGCTTTGATAATCTCAAAATTTCGATCATATGTGAATAATAAGCATACACTGGATCACATACTTGTGCAACAATCAACTTGTACTTGCATCGGCTAAGGACATCTTCAGTCCACTCCTGGTATCCTTTGATATAACAGAATTCGCCATTAAATTGAAGAGTTTCTCCCTACTTGGCTTTTTCCTCAATAATGCTGCGGCCCAATGTTGGCAGAAGAATTGATTCATTTGATTGTTGACAACGAATTAATTCATTTGGAGGACAATGATGAGTTGCTCTTAAAGCCCACACATTGGAAGTTTTAATCTCTCGAGACTACTCCTTGGTATGAAGGGAATTAGTTAACGGTGGCCACTTTGCTACGTATCTACCAATAAGAGGATTATAAGTAGTCAAAAGCGTGCCTTTCTCCATAGATTGATTTTCTTCATCAAGGATAATTAAGTTTTGTACTCCAACACCAGTTGAAATATTTTTGAAGTGAATCATGATGCAACCTGCAAGGATACGAGAAAAGATAATCAAATTATTGAAGAAAATAAGAAGAAAAGATATGATTCAAAGAGATTGATATGAAGAAAGGTCACGTTTAATGCTCATGTGAATGCTAAAATAATGGAAAATATTCATAGAGGCATTTTATCAAACATGAAGAATACATGAACTAAGGAAGAAAGAAATAGAAAAGATTTTGAAGTGATCAAACCCAAAAATCAAGTGCAAATTCCTAGCAATTTAACAAAACAAATTCTTAGCAATCGGCATAACCAAATTCTCGATATGTTGCTGTGTGCTTTTGAGCTCTTAATTAAGTTCCTCTTTATAGGTATTCATTAAAGTATATTAATTTGAATAGGACTCAAACCTTTCATTCATGCTTATCTCAATTCTGATGAGACATAGCTTTAATGAAGACAGATTCCAAGAAGTTAAGGATGAAAAGAAATCCTGAAAAGGAGTCCGAGCTCTGTTAAAATTATTGGTTGAAGCTTACTACATAAACACAAAGTTGCTGGGGTCTACTGCAATACTTTTACGAATTGAAAGAATTGCCAATTAACTTGTCAAATTCCTGTGGGCCATATTAAAGAAAGAAAAGAGATTGAAACAAGGCATACTCTGCTGTCTCGCATTCAAATTCAAGAACTTAATTTTTGTGGTGGGCCATACACTAAATTAGAAGGAAATTTGGTTTGTGAGCTGTTTCTCAGCCATGAAAATAGTCAAGGGAAAATTGACAATTTGA
>JACGDI010005540.1:213081-227599 GCA_014898725.1 Jacaranda copaia
ATTATGATTCGGTATGATCAATTTGTTTCTGTTGGCACGTGGCCAATTTTGGGGGATGATATGGATTTCTCTTACGTTATATGTTGTAACATTTTTCTTTGGGGCATTATATTGTAATAATTAACCAAGAGCTTAAAAGCAAGGATGACATAAGCAAGATATGACGTGAAACATTGTGTAATAATTCAAAGAATGATGACATGGTACGGCGACATCAGCTTGACTAAGGATCATGTAAAATTTCACTTTAAATTTATTGTTCTATTTTATGTTTTATATTTTATATCAACTTGAAAATATACGTTATGTATTTAATTTTTAATTAATTATTTTTATAAAAAAATTAATATATGTAGTATGTGTGTATGAAATAAAATAATAGATAAAACAAGAAACGAAATAGAAAATTCAAATAAAAAAATATTATGATTTGATGTGTGTTTGATTGAATTAAAGTCAACTGCATTATAAGTGAATTATATTTAACATATAATTAGTTATGATTTAAGAAGATTGATAAGTCATATGACAAATATTTTGGTAGTTGAAGAGTTTCAGTTTTGCAAGAATTTAATTGGATTGTGGTCACGAGTTTGCTATTCGGGCAATAGATGTGCTTCAACTAAATATTTTATAATAATGAACAATTATTATAATTATATCTAATGGAGATTGTTATTTTAATCATATTTTATCTTCCTTTATTCAGTAAGAAAAAGTAAGGTTTTGTTAGGTCAGGTTTTGGGTATTTCGGGGAGAATATTTTGTGAGAATGCATTATAGTAATGGGAGTATAATGTTTATTTGTCATAATTTTTGTGAGAAAATGAGTTATTTGGAAATATGGGCGGAGAAATCTACTATTGAAGCACATCAGTCAAATTTTTATTGAATTAGTGAAGTTAAAGTGCTTTTTTTCGTACATATATCTATATATTTATTATTTAATGATTTATTTATCATATATGTGTGTGTAGTCGTAGAATATTTTTGGAGTTTTCTTTAAAAAAAGAAAATATTGTTTCAATAGCTTGAGGAGCCGAGGACCCTTTGAAAAAATTTTTGGAAATTGAAATCACCACAAGTATAATAGCATTTGTTCTTTAATTAGTTGACTGCATTGTAGTCAAATATTAAAAAAGTTTTGCTTTTTAGTTAGTTGAGTGCAATGCAGTCGAATATTAATTAGTTGTAAACCTGTTAATAAGTAGGATATTATTCTACTCAAGCCCATACCTTAAAATACTCAAATGAAAATATTTTATTTTACCATAAAATATTCAAAACAATAAGACCCTAACTGATGATGGTAAGATCTGCTTATCCAGTGATTAGATCCAAGCCCAATATAGTCAACTTGAATATGGATTAGGATAAGATGATTGGATGTGATCGGGTTGAGTTTTACAACCAATAGCACAAGTTAGGGTAGTCGAGGAGCTCTCGATTAAGGCACTTCGACGCTCAAATATAACCAGCCAAAAAAGAGAGCGACAGAATGAGGGTATTAGAATAATGAGCATACCATCGTGAAGGATTGCAATGGTGTATTTATAGTCTCTCTTGAGAGATTAAAATGTCTATAATGCCTTTACCCATGCAAAGAGGGCCTTTGTCCTTTTTTGAGAATCTTTAGGTCTTCTTTCTTTTGAGAACTCTTCAGGATATAGAGGAGATTTCTGCATTTAATGTAGAGGCAGAGAGGTGGTATAGTGGTGGCATGCTTCATAAATGCAGAAACATGTTGATTGTCAATGCATTTAATGCATTGGAGTGGTAGTCGAGTTGCATTCAATGTGATTGTGACTGGTGGCATAAGATTACTTTATGTTTCTTCGATTGATCTCTTAGAGCCAAGATGTTACCTTATTTGCAAGTCATCTAGCCACACTCTAGTCGAGATAATAGAACTTTCTTGGGTTTGAAGGCCTTTCTGGTCTAAGGCCTAGTGGTTATTCTAGAGCTGATCGACCACATTTTGGTCTACTGGAAAGGTGTTGGTAATTGTACTGGCGAAATGGCCTAACGAGGATTTAGGCATGGTTGATTTCTTGGTTGATTGTTAGTGGATTAAGCCTATTGGACTATCATATATCATGAGTCTCTCTCACTTCTGAGTCATGATTGAGCTATTCGATGAGAATGAAGGGGGAGTAGCTGACTTGGAAAACTGAAATATGCTTGACCAAGGATTCAACGTGTTTATGATCTTTAAATTTCAAAACTCGACTAGGGTTTTAGTGTATTTAATGTGTTAGTTGCATTGGTCAGCATAATTTGTTAACCAACAGCTATGTAATAAGTAACTGGTAACCAATCGTTTTAATCGGTTGACTTACCCCTTGGATGGAGGCTATAAATAAGGGGTGAAAATTTGCATTTTTCACTTTCAGTGCAATTTTGAGGGGTCGAGCTCTGCAATTTTATTGCGAACTTCTATTATACTCTTCCATGTTGTAAGTTCCCTTGATCTCCCTTAGTTTTACTCTTTTATTTTTGATAAGCTTTATAGTAAAGATGCTTAGGGTTTTTAGGGAGGATAGCAGTAGGTTGTGGTTTTGAGGAGACTTGGTAGGAGGCAAATTCAACTAGGAGGGTGAATGACTCGACTAGTGGGACTAGTGAGTTTACTAGTGATAGTTATAGCTCCTTTGACAGTTCGAGCAATACAAAGGTGGATGTTAGTGTGGGGGTGGGCCATCTGGGGAGGTAGATCGACCTCCGGTGTCTTGAGGTAGACTACTTACTGCTAATCACTATGGTGACATCATACTTGAGATCAAGGATAGGGATCTAGAGCTGATTAAGCATCTATACCATATCCTGGTAGAGTTTGATTTAATCGTTCTTGGACCTAATAATAGGATGCATCAACCTCCAGTTGGTTGTGTAACCATCTTTGAATTTGCCTTTAAGTGCCGACTTAGATTCCCAATAGTGCAGCCTATAATCGACTTGCTCACGAGTCTTTAGGTGTGCATTACTCAATTGCTTTGCTTCTTAACTGTTTATTGATCTTGTACAGTTTTGTCATTTTGATGCTTATACATGACCAACCCCTTCTTTCATAAATTTTAATAATCTTTTCCACATCTTGTTATGTCTCAAAAGTCGGATATTACTGAGAAGTCAAGCTTTTATTATTTCACTGCCTGCCCTTGTCGAAAGATCTTAGCGACCCTCCACTTCGAATGGTCAAACTTGAAAACAATGCTTTTTTTTTGTTCGAGCTCCAATTTACAACCAAACATAGTGTAAGCTTCTTTATCATAACAATGATTAATTCCCAACTCAGAACAAGTATACCCGAACCAATAATACACAAAATTCGAAACATTCCTATAATTTTCCTGAACTTCCCTGACAACATTTGGTTTAGCTAACTGTATCTCTGCAACTTCTTTTGGCACTGTCTCTGCCAATAAAAAGAACAAAAAAGTTTCTGCAACTACCTAAAAACAGGGCAGCAGCCCATTTTCAAGTTAAAAAACATTAAAAAAGAGCAGCCCCTCTACAAAACATCACCTGTATTATTATTACATTATCTGAATATTCCCGCCATTAGCAGAGTCCGATGAATCCCCATTGAAATCCAACGTCGCCATCCACTCTTCCATTTCGTCTTCTCCGATCATCAGTTCCGAGAAATCCTTCTCATTATTGCTGATAATCGTCGACCCAATTTCCCATATCCCTTTATTTTCCTTTTTTTTATTCTTATTCTTTTGCTGCATTTCAGACGAATTCCCGCTTATATCTTCTTGATGCTGAAAAGATGAATTTGAAGTCCCCGCCGCGGCGGCGGCGGCTCCGGTGTAGTCCGTGAAAGGAAAATTGAGCTTAGCTCTGGGGCCGCGAAACTCGATCGCGGCCCTATCATAAGCACGCGCCGCATCCTCGGCCGCCTCGAAAGTCCCCAGCCACACACGCGCCGCTCTGCGGGGGTCCCTTATCTCCGCCGCCCATTTCCCCCACGGCCGCTGCCGTACGCCCCTGTAATTCTTCTTTTTCCTCTTCTTCACCGTCGGCGCATTGTTTATATTTCCAATCTTCCTTTCCTCCTCCTCAAAGAAATTACACCCCAAACACCCCTTTATCCTGCAAAACCGGCAAGTTTCCATAAATTCAGAAACAGATAAAACCCCATCCGAAGCGACGTCGTCGGCGGGAGGGCATCCGAAAAGTGACAGAATATTGAAGTCGTCGTGGACTGCGTTTCCGGTCATTACATTTTTCAAGGCTGCCATCATGACAGAAACTTCATCTTCACTCGTTATCTGAAGCGGCGGCGGCGGAGTACGGTGGTTCATTGAGCTGCTACTGTTGCTCCTTTCCTCGAGCTTGATTCTCTTACTTGACCAGCCCTGCATGCGTATAGATCAAATTGGCTTATTATTTCTGAAGAAATTGTTGTGTCGAATTTCGATTTTTGGTGTGGAAATGGATCAAATGGGCTGCGTATATATATGCATATGGGGGCGCTGGAGAGCACTGGCACACTATTTTGACACGGGATGATACGGTCAATCTGTTTCTGTTGGCACGTGGCCAATTTTGTGGGATGACGTGGATTATGTTGTAGTAATTAAAAGCAATGATGACATGGTAAGGGTGACATAAGCAAGATATATCATGAAATATTCTGTAATAAAGAATGATGACATGGCATGATTAAGGATCATATAAAATTTTATTTTCAATCTCCTATTTTATTTTTTATTTTTTATTTTATTTTAATTTAATAAATATATGTCACGTATATTTGATTTATTTTTATATATAATAATTTATTTATTTTATATATGCATACGTGAATATATAGTGATAGTATATTTTTGAAATTTTCTTTAAAAAAATAAAATATTATTTTAATAGTGCTTTCGAGGAACCCTTTGAAAACATTTTGGAAATTGAATTCACCCAAATATAATAGTATTTGTTCTTTAATTAGTTGAGAGTAGTGTAGTTAAATAAAATTAGTTATGCTCTTCAGTGCAATGCAGTCGAATATTAATTAACTGCGTGCAGTGTAGTCAAATTGATTTGAACGAAAATTATTATTATTATTGTTATTATTATTTTGAGTGGTTGAAAAATTTTCTGAATAATATAATCTCTCATAAATATACTTGAAAAAGTGAAAAGTTGTTCATTGGGCATGGGCCAGTCTATAAGTACCATAACACTTATTATTTAATTAACTAAATATGGTGAGATTTTATTTTATTTTTTTGTTGTAATATAAAAGTACCATCGCATTTATTTCATACGAAAAAATGTCCAATTCATTTAATTTTATATAAAGAAATTTGAAAAAGTAAAAAGTGAGCCATTGCACACAGTATTCAAAAAATCGGACAGTCTATTAAACCAAAAAACTTACCGATTTACAATTCATTGGTTTAACCGTCGATCAGACCGCAATTAAACAATTACGTCATAATTATAAAATATATATTTATATTATATATCACTTAAAAATTAATAAAATATCAAAATATAAAATATAAAGAGTTTAAAGGATATTGTCCAATATGATAATCCAAATTTCACTATTTATATTATAAATTATCGTAATAATTTAAATATATCAAGTTTAAAATTTAAAATTGAGAGTGTATAAATTAATCTTAAATTCTAAACTCTAAATTAAGACTTATTTTTTTTACTTTTAGATAGTTTGTGAAATGTATCTTAACCTTTAAACTTTGTATTTAGACTAAAAAAAATTAGAAAAAATAATTTTATAAAAATTAAATAAAAAAATGGTCCAATTCAACGGTTCAACGGTCCGATCAGTTGATTTGAACAATTTTTATAAAATATAACATTTTTTTTTCAATTTTTTAAGAAAAACTGACGATTCACCGGCCAATTGACGGTACAACCGACCAATCTAGTCCAATTTTTTAAAACAGTAATTGCACATGGTCCATGGGGTCTATGCTGATTGAGGATTCTTGCATAATGTAATTCTTCAACTGGCCGGTACGGTCCATTTTTTAAAACAGTAATTGCACATGGCTGATTAAGGATTCACGCATGATGTAATTTCATGTCCAATTCTAAGTCTAACTGCATCAAACTGTAGGGAAATGGACCTCGTTGCCCCTAAAATTAATATTTAATATAAATCTTCCTTTAAATCAGCTATCTTGCTTTTTAATTTTTATGAAAAGAACTTATGTTGGAAAGGGTACTTTCAATGTCGGGAATTGGGTGGCAAATTGGGTCCTCGTACTGATTTGGAAATTGAGATACATTTAAAACGTGTTTCTCTTTTTCCTCTACATATATGTTAATGTCCGTGAAAAAGTTATTCCAACGAGTGTCAGTGTGTTGCGGACGATTTCAACACTTATACTCAAAAGCGCTTTTCCTCAAGGGTCACATCCTATGATTGAGTCACAGCAAAGTTGCTGCCGCGTGATATGGGAATTGGAATTTTACGGTGAGTTTCCAGTCAGGAGGGCTTTTATTTATTTTTTCTTTTTTTTAATAATAATAATTATTATTATTATTGATATGGCTAAGCCCATAGGCCCAATAAAAAATCCAGCCCGACATCAAGCGCAAACAAAACATGCTCTAGGCCCAGACCCATGTAGATGTCTTGAGAGTCTTTCTAGAATCATATCAACCTCTAAGGTTGATTTTTTCCAGTCTCACTAGGTCGATAATTTGCAAACGATAAGGCAACTGTCTTACTGTAGATGCATTAATAGTGGAGCCTGCCACCCATCGCATCTACATTAAATGTACAAGAACCACTCTCATGTCCACATAAAATGGCCTTGACGATGCATCACCTCCATATTAATGACGGTAAGGGTGCCCCTTTGGCTAGCTGATCACAAGCAGGGTGCTATAGGTGACATTTATCTTTTCCACTATCCACTAAGCACTGTAAATACCCTCTCTTCAAAGACAAATGTATGCTCTTTAATGCATTTTAAGCTATTACTCTGTCAAATTATTCTCTAGTCGAATACTGATTTAAGTATCGGAGGGTCTTAGTTAGAGATTCTCTCGACTAACCTGATGTTTGTTCACTGGCTGTAGAATTCGACTTGCACCATCCACTTTTCATTCATCTTTCTAGTTGATTTGAACCACATGATCGAGACCAACAAACTTATCTCTATAAACTAGACTTCATTAATTATTATTATACTAAATTTATTATTTCCTTAATGTTTTGTCTTTGATTGTGTGTGTAAATATTTTCTTAATATACAATTGATTAGTGATAATATAGACTTGATATGTGTATTTAAAAAATAAAAGACAAATTAAAATAAAAAATCCAAGACGATACATCAGTGACTCAAACTAAAAATTCAATGTCCAGGATCAATACACCTAAAAAATTGGACACAAAAACTTGTTCTTTTGTAGGTGAAAAGTATGAAATGAATGATCAACATTAATTTGTATAACTGATTGATTTGAACTATAATTATTGGTCTAAATATACCAAAGTAACTACCAAAAATGCAAAGTTGTCGTGGGAAAATGAAATCAAATATAGATTAAGTGGTCAATTGATCTAGTGGCATTACCCTCGTACATAAAAGTGTGAGGTTTAGAGCTCCAACCCTAACAAGTAACAAGCCCTAGCTGTTTGGGTAAATAAAAAAGAAAATGAACTAAAAATAGGGTACATTTCATTTAAATTTGTATTCAGCTCTATTCCACAGGCAAAATTGTCCACATATACAGAATAATTTTCCAGGTTGCATTTTAGTTCCACAATTCAGCAGAGACTGATATCAAATAAGGGGAGAATCATGGTACAAAAATCACAAAGCATATGGATAACAGTGAACTTTTCTCCTTACAATGCATCTCTTGCAGCAATCCTGCATGTTATAGCATCTGATACTGCAGATATCCCTAACTCCAATGCTGATATTTTGTAGTGCTGGTGGATCCAATACAAAATGTCAATACCACAATCCTCCACCACCACCACCACCATTTGCATAAAATGGCTAAAAATAGGGGTGTAAATGAATTGAGCTCGACAAAAATTTCATACTTGAACTCGAACTCGAGCTTAACGGATCGAAAAATTCTAAATCAAAATTATTGATATATAACAATGATTTATTAATAATTAATAAAATATTAAATAATTTAAATTATAATCATTAATAAAATATTAATTTGTTAATATATATTAATTATTTAATGAATATATAAAAAGTATTTTAAAATAGGAAAAAACTTACGAGTTGGCTCGTAAGCTTTCGAACAACTAAAGTAAAGCTCAAGTTCGGTTCATGTTAAAACTCTAGCTCGAGTTGAGCTATAATCAAGCCGGCTCACGAGGCTCACTCCCCAATTTGACTCATTTTACACCCCCTAGCTAGAAAACAGAAAAAGACCAAACCTTCTGTATCTGGGCTTGGTCAGCTCGCCATTCCAATTCCTCCAAGCCAATCTTGGACCCCTTGATGAGTCCCTTTATGACCGTCATCTGGCAAAACAGTGTAACTATTTTGCTGCCACTCTTCCACGTAGAAGCAAAGAAGTGAAGCAAGACGGGCAGGACATTATTCATGACTGCAATGGACTCACCCCCTATGCAGAAGCACCAAAACGAGCCACAAGGATGCAACTTGTGCTGTCAGAGATGCTGCATCTTTTTAAGGATTCTGATATCTGGTACAGACAGCAATGCAGGTACAACTCATAAACTCGAATGTCTAAAAGTTGATAGGGCAAGGCCAAATCTTTATTACATGTTTAGAGCTCGAGTAATTGAAAGCAAGCTCCGAATGAAGCATGTGGGTCGTCAAGGACTCGCGTGATTTAGCTATATGGGCCATATATGCAGCAGCAAGAACAGGGAAAACATCTGGAATCTATCCCAATTCCAAGTGATAAATATTAGGCTACCAAAAGTACTAAAAGGGAGAAGATTGGTTGTTTTTATGACCACTTGCACTTACTAGTGAAGCATTGAGAAACGATACATCCGGTTCCAAAGTTCCCTTTTGCGTCAAATCCAGAAGTTCTCTGCATAAAAATATTATGCACTTTGAATCCAATAAAAAACAATTCCTATCAAGCCATAAAATCGAGGTGCATCGCTAGAATTCATTGTTAGAAATGCAATGGAGAATCTGCGCAATACATTTTCTTTGCTGGACCAAAAATAAGCAAGTAATACCACTTCTTCTACTAGTACTTTGGATGCCAAAGGAAGGTTGCCACTAGACAACATGGGCAATCCAAAGATTCTTGGATCATACATTATTAAAAAGATTTAAGGATGCCATCCAGGGAGGGACAAAGGTTAATTTCCTACTAAATTTGCTATTCAGAAGTGCTAAAATCAATTTTACTTAGTTGGAGACAAGAATATCATTTCAATCATACAAAGGAAGTTACTAGAAAATTCAATCAAACTCAGCTGGCACACCAACAATACTAGGTCTTATGAGATTTTTTTTCCTTAGTTTCCCTACCTTTTATCCAAGACCTTGAAACATATATACACTCAGATTAATGCTGAGATTTTCAACTCGAACCCATTAAAAGTTCTAGAAACTTAACATATAAAATAGGGTTAATTGCAATCACCCTCAATTTATGGCCTCTTTTGCACAATGCCTCTAAACTGTTGTCGATGTGTAATTTTATCAGCTGAACTAATTGAAATGTTTTCAAATGCCATATTTGCTCGTTTTCAATGGAACCTAAAACATGAATATTCCATTTCCTTTAGCCGATGTGCCCAATGCTCATCGTTAGATTCTACCAAAAATGAGTAAATATGATGTTCGAGAACATTGCAATTAATTCAAGTAGTGAAATTACATATTGACAACGATCGAAGGCAATGTGCAAAGGAAACCATAGATTGGGGTGACTACAATTAACCCTATAAAATATCATCTTAAAGCTAAACTAAAGCTATAAATTAAATTCTGAAACCACCTTAATTTTGACATCCAAAGGTCTGCAAATTCTGAGAGCAAAATATATGTATAACAGCGTCTGGAATTGCCAAGAACAATTACCAATTTCTTTGTAAACCCAAAATTTATTGACTATTTCAAAAAGAAACAGAAAAAAAATAAAAATAAAAATTGGCAATTTGCAAACAGACAGAAATTTTCAGAAACAATAAAGGAAGAAAAAATGGCGTACTTGGAGTTGGTGACATCGACGAAGAGAGAAAAATTTTAGTCTAATTAACGAAGTGGGAAAATCATAAAGGAAAAATTGGAAAACCTCGCGCCAGGTAGGGGTCGAACCTACGACTTTCTGCTTAGGAAACAGACGCTCTATCCACTGAGCTACAGGCGCCTTGTTGTATGCTTTGTACCACTACTTTTTTATTACCCTAACTAATGGGGAAATTACTATAAATCTTTTTGACTTGATGAATCTTGTATATGTTCCTAAAAAAGAAATTTATTCATTTTTAGAAGTTCTCAAAGGGAGGTAAGAAAACAAGTATCAATTCTTTGATTGAATTAGAAAATGAATGTAACACATCAATTCTTTTTAAATTGTCAACACAAAGCGTAGAATTCAGGTCTATTTTAAAAATAAATATAAATAAATTGTTTACTTGAAGAGGCAGCAAAAGCCAAAAGATGAAAATAGAGCAAATCTCAATATTTCAATCAACACATTTATAAATTATAGTTTATATTTCATGAAGAAGGTCAATATATATATATATATATATATATATTAATCGAGTCTTTATATCTACTTTCGAATTCAAAAATAAGTTATCTACATTTAGGTATGTACTTCAATTTGTGGGAGCGTTATACTAAATTATTAAACATCATTGTGTACACAATCATAAGTGGAAGCGAACAATTTCGTTAATGAATCATCCTAAATGGTGCTAAAAAATGTCACTAACAAGATGTGAAAAAAATGTTACATGAATATTTCAATAATTAATTATTTAGGAAAAAAACTACTAATTATAAAATAACTGTGTATTTCTATTTTGTAAACCGTTAGTCACATATGATAATATTCATATTTTACTTTATGATATATATGATTCATTAAATTATGCATAATCAATAAAAGTTTGGCATTCGTTCTCTTGATTTGAACTTCAATCATCGGGTCAAACTGTGTCACATATAAGAATAATTAGGATCATTGAAATTGTTGATGATAACTTTTAGACAATTCAATTGTTGTAGTATTTGAGACTATAAAGTAAGAAACTAAGAAAAAATGCCCGTTTGATTTTATTTCCAAAAATCCTTTTCATATTTTTAATTATTTTAAAAATAAAATACTTCACTTTTTATTTATTTTTATTTTCAAAATATATTATACAATAATCTGTATATATTCTTCAAATAATCTGTGTATCTTTTTTTATTTTATTATTTTCATCTTTTTTTAATCTTTTAAATTCAGCAGAATCATTATTTTTTCTACAATTCATCTAAATATAAATATATTTTCAATTCGTTTTCAATTACTACTTTTCAATATTTTAAAAATAATAAAATGAAAATAAAACCAAACGGGCGATCGCATCTACCGTCACCTGCTGATTGTCGAGACCTCGCCCCCACAGTGATGTGGGATATTAATAGGGGATAAGAAAAACATGCCAAAAAACAGAGTCAAAATAGTTTTGAGTTCAAAACGCGGACAGCCAATCCTATAAATTACCGTCCACCATTTTAATCTCTGGCAGCTCTGCTCAACTGTCCACACCTCAAAAACCTGTGCTGAAGGACTTCACATTTTGGGATTTTCTCTCTCAAAATTTATTCAAAATTTTATATGGAATGTGGTCGATAAACCCTAGCTCAATCGTCCCCCTTTCGAGACCTCCTACTCTCTCCTTCCCCGCTCCGATCACCGGCTTCCGATTCCGTGCCGCCGCCGATAACGCGTTTCCGAAGTCGTGGTTCAACTTTCCGACAGCTTCCGACGCCGCTGCTGGAAGAATTGGCAACGGCTCAGCGGATAACATTGGGTCCACCACTGCGAGCAACAGTAATAGTAATAAGAATGGGAAGGTCAATGCGAAAGAGAAGTGGTCGAGGGATCGAGAGAGTTACCTGACTGACGATGATGATGCCTTGCCGCTCCCCATGACGTACCCGAATTCTTCGCCGGTTTCACCGGAGGAAATTGATAAGAGGCTCAATTGCGATCCTGAAATAATGGTATTTCTAGTTATGTTCTGGAGTTAAAAGTTTTTGTTATGAATTGATGTCTTTTAAATTGGTAGAAAGAAGTTATTAGCTCGTCATTTGGTGCAAATGTCAATGCTGGCTGTATGGAATGTTTTAATTTGGGCTGATTATGACTTTAAGTTATTTATTCTCTGGAATTGTGTGCAGATGTTTGAGTCTTTGTTTCTTTTTTTCTGTTGTTTATGTGACTGGAGATTTTGATTTTTTTGAGCGTTAAGACTATTGCGTTCCTGCTATGGAATATGGTGGAGACTCGACATGGAATAGATTCTATTTGTCATTTTATATTGCATAAATCTATATCATCAATTGATAGCAGAAAGAGTAAGGCGTGTCAATGTCAACTAATTTCTAGTTAATTAACACTTCCGATGTTAAAGGTGAGTGTAGAATTTTATGATATTGGCTGGTTAAAATTTTGAGTTTCAGGTCGGCATACTTATTTGACTTGAATGTGTTGAATTTAACACTCCAAAAGATAAGTGTGACTTGCTGGCTTTATAATTGAGTTGTTCTGGTGAAACCTGTTGGTCTCATGTGGCTTCACCCAGGAACTTTTGATTGTTCTTTTTTAATGAATCTGTCCTGAAATGTCTCTTTCAGTTTCATAATTTTTTTCTGTAGCTTTCTCATGGAAAGTTGTTATTTCCCATTGTTAAAATCATTTTTTAGTGGAAATTTCCAAATCTTTTGATTTCTATTCTATCAGTTGTTACCTTCTAAACTTCTACTGGCCAATCTGCATATGTAATTGCAGGATTGCAAGCCAATGGTTTATGAATGGACTGGCAAGTGTCGTAGTTGCCAAGGAACAGGATTGGTCAGCTACTATAACAAAAAAGGAAAAGAGATCATTTGCAAATGCATTCCTTGTCTCGGCATTGGTATTATTCTCTTTCATCTCATTATTTGGATCCCCTGTTGTTCTTGTGTTTCTCCCCGGTGGTGCTTGTCAAATATTTTGAATTATCTAAATCTACATTGTGAAGGTAGCTGCATATGGAAACCTCATGTTACAAGAATCATGCCCAGTAAGGGGGTAAAAAAGTGTCAAAAACTACCTCTAAATCAAAAACTATCGTAGGTGCAGAAAGGGCCTTGATTTTAGCTTAGTTTGGGTAGTTCCAGACAAAGTAAAGATGGAAGTTTTAGTATCAAAGGCCTTGTTTCAAAAACACTAAATGCAAAAAAGTTCTCTTTTGATAAAAGTTATTGCTTTTAGCTTGTGTATGTAGTTCCAACCAGTATAAAGAAAGGAAATTCCAATGCTCCAAAGCAACAGTATAATGAAAGGACCTATGGGTTACTGAATTGCCCTCCAAGATTGAAGTCTTTTCTGGATTTTGTTGTTGTGCAATACTTCAATTCATTCTCTTCACTGAGACAAAAAACTGTATCAAGGGAGTTATATGTGCCATACCTTGCCTTCAGATTTAATATATATCTGAAATGAGGCCTAGATCAAATAGATAAGAATGATGGCTGCCATCTACAAACTTGCAAGAGTTCTTGGGAAATGGACTTTAAAGTTTCTTCTGGCAGAGAATTATTTGTCTGCATGCTGTTAGGCAAACATACATGCCTTCTTGTGATGTACCATTTGATCACTTTCCTTTTCACAGACTGTATATATTTTTGGAATGTTGCAAGTTCTTGATACTTTTAAAAGTTTTGATGAGCACAGGAAACTAAAAGATCACAGTATCCAATCCATAGACTTTGGTGTAAAATCTAGCAGTTTGAGAACTATTCCTTATGTTGAGGGTTAAAAATACACCCCAAGAATAATGATTCTCCAATAAAGCTTTGGTCACAGTTAAGACCACTAAGGTCAATTCAATTGTGTCTACTCTCTCTTACCATATGATTTTTTAGATATTATCACCAACTTAGCAGTTAGTGGTGACTATAATTTTAAGTTTTCTTTGAGCAACTCCCTGGTTTGATTTTATATTCAATTACTTTTTGAAAAGTTTTCGTTGTCAAGTTTGGTGGAAATCATACTTATCATCTCAGTATTGGGTTGCAGGTTTTCACTGAATTTGATTGCTTTCTTTCTCCTAGAGTGCATTGTCCCTAGTCTTAGTATGCAGGGAACTTCTGGGAAATAATTTGATATTTGTGAAATTTATTTCAATATTTTCAGATCGGTGGCTTGTGAATAGATACAAACATCATTTTCTTGGCGATCTCCAAATATGCTGGTCTCCATTTGTAGTCACAAATATCTTAGACACCGAGTACTTTAAGTGCTTTTCCCACTTTTCCTGTTCTAGTTCAGACAAAATAGTTCAACAATTGGTTAGTTCTGG
>JACGDI010005540.1:227699-237963 GCA_014898725.1 Jacaranda copaia
AAAATACCACGTTATAAAAAATCCCTTGATGTAACATAGCAAAACGTGCAAGAGAACAAAAATGCCACTAACTTAGGAATGAGTGAAAAGACAAAGGTTGTTCTCTAGATGGGAGACCAAAAGAAACATAACCACCATTCCACCTTTTCATGGGTTTTCTGTTTGGCTACTTTTTTTTTTCAAGAAACTTTCTAGCAGCTTCACTTTCCCTATAAGATAAAAAAGATAAATTTTTAGTCGCAAGATGTTAATGGCAAGAAACATTTTCTTTTTATAACCAATAGTTTTAATAAGTTTTAAGGTCAAATTCACTTTATTCTTTTGTACTTAAATTTTATTTTATTTTACTTTTATATATTTTTAATTGTATCATTTTGTCTTTCTGTACTCTTAAATTTACTTCATTTACTTTAATATTGTTAAAACATCTG
This sequence comes from Jacaranda copaia, assembly GCA_014898725.1. Taxonomy (NCBI): domain Eukaryota; kingdom Viridiplantae; phylum Streptophyta; class Magnoliopsida; order Lamiales; family Bignoniaceae; genus Jacaranda; species Jacaranda copaia. The sequence continues at coordinate 228,131 of JACGDI010005540.1, forward strand.
CAATTTTTATTAGTAAACCAAACAAAAATGATTAGATCATCATATTTTATATTAATATTTTCAAAATATCTATACTTCAATATTTTTTTTCTAATCTATCCCAGCTACTCTTCTTTTGTATGAATATACAAATTTTACAAAATAATATGAAAATTAAATTAAAAGATCCAAACTGAATGCTGGAAAATGAAATGTGGACATCATTATTAACTGCACTGCAAATATATCAAAACTTTACTTCATATACTAATAGTACATTTTTAGAAAAAATAATGATTTTCATTAAAGAAAACTTAATTAATAATATGCAGACGTCATTATTTCCTATATAAAATTGTTTTATTAATTCTATGTTTTATTACTTAATACATCTCTCTACGAAATAATCAAAAATCGAAAAAAAAAAAACACTACCTTTAGCATAAAGTTGCAAAACCTATGCGTAAGTGAGATTCATATGGGTATTTGAAGTCATTATTTAAGAAACGAATTTCCGTTATATGTTTTTGATGATTTTATATTTCTAAATGTTCAAATATATTTTTTTCTTTTTTATGGAAAAGATGGCTTTTATTTGTTAAATGAACAATTAAAAATTATGTGCAACTTCGTCTTTTAGAAAGAAAAAGTTAACAATGTGAAGGAAATGAAGAGAATTTAATGAAATGGAATAATTTAAGTAAAATTAAGAGTATAAAGAGGCAAAGTAATACAATTAAAAGTACAGAAAATTAAAGTGAGACGAAGTTTGAATAAAGGGGGCAAAGTGGGTTTTACCCTAAATTTAATCATAGTAAAGAGATTGTTTACGAATTATTACTACTAAAAATTAGTGAAAATGATTGCATATAAATATAATTAATAACATATGATAATCAGTGGCAACTTAGTGGCTACATGAATATTGTTTTCTTAATAATAATGATTTTTTTGCAAGTTTGATACTGTCAAAAATTGTGTATAAGTTATTAAAAATTAGTATAAAATGAATTATATAAAAATTGACTTGTTGACAATGTTAATCACTAATTATCAACAATCAGTGTTTAGGCACAATTGTTATTATTATGTGCGTGTTTGATAATTGATGGCTTGATATGAAAGGTTGAAAGTGTGGCCCAGCCTGGCCCGGCCCATATTTTATATGTGGCCCGCCACTGTGGAAAACTTTAGGCGCTTATTAAGTAGCGGTTTTATAGATGTGGTTATCAATCACATTCAATTTAAAATTTGATTTTTAAAGTAAATTGTCAAAAATGCCCTTCAATTGAATAAGCCAAATTTCATATTTGTGGTTGGCATAAATTTGGAGAAAACTTTTTAACAGGGACAAAGTGGTCAATAGGAAATTAATAGCGGACATCAAATGGTGTTTATCAAAATAATGATAGATAGATATGGAGTCTAATATATGTGGCTGTATCTTATATAATAAATAAATCAATCTCATCCAATTATTCAATACTCAAATAGCACCTATTAATCAAATTCCATATCAAATATATGCATTGTGGTAAAATAAAAATTATTGATATTTAATATATATATATATATATATATAATTAACTTAATATTTTAATATTAATATTAATATTAATTTTCCTTTTAGCGTAGAGGGAATCCGCCACATGTTTAAGCACATTTGACTAATCCAAAAAAGAGGGAGAGTAGCCATGTGAGTTTAGTTGTGGCCATCCATTAAAGTGGGAATCTTTTTCACCATATATATATATATATATATGGGAAAAAGATTATTTTTTATTGCTAATATATATGGGAAAAAGATTATATTTTATTGCTAATATATATGGGAAAAAGATTATATTTTATTGCTAATCAAAATTCAATGGCTAAAATTAGTGTTTATTTTATTTTAACTCCCATGTGCCAATGCCATGGGAGTTGTTGCTAAGTATGGCCTAAGGACAATTCTCTATGCACCACGAATTGTAGTAAACTCCAATGCTTTAGATTGACTGTGTGAACCATAAATCTTGCCCAAATTACAAATTGGCTAAGAGTGCTCCATAGAAAAGTTGTAGTATGAGAAAAATTAAGGGTTAATTTGTATTTAGGAGCCATTTTCAACAAGGCAAAGAAGTCATAATGTTGAACGAAGAGTATTTTGTTTAAGGACTTAAATTTCATGGGAGAAAGGAAAAAGAATGATGAAATTTTGGTAATGAGATAGTTGTTGCGTTTCACAGTACTAAAAAGTCAGATGGTAGTTTTTTATTTTATGATATTGTTATATTCTTATCAAATGATTTATCACTCACTTGAATGACACCTACCACTACAATAAACTCTCGTTTTACTTTATCTTCTCAATCGGTAGTCAATTATTTCTTTCAGAAAGATAGGAGAAAATGGGACAACGTTCTTTGCTACTATAACAAACTCTCATTTTAGTATATTCTCTTCTTTTCTTTGTCGCATGAAATTTTTCAAACATAAATAACTAAATACATTCATTGCTCTTTTTTGGGGGGGTGGGGGTGGGTGGGTGGGTTAAATATACCCACTCAAATGGGTTGTATGAAATTCTCAAATATATATATACCATTCCTGTCTCTCCTGTGGTGATTGAAACTTTGGTGTACAAGGAATTTGGCATTGGTCCTCAATAATGGCATATAACAAAGCTCTTGGCAAACATGCTTACTAGTTTTGAGAATTACAAACTAAAATACAAGTAGTTGGCTTTTAGCCAAGTCTTTTGATGATAATGCTCTTTGAATTCTTGATTCAGAAATTTCCTTGAAGTAGCCTTAGAGCTTTGGATCTTATTCTTACCCTCATTGTCTAGATAACATAATTTGACAAAGGATACTGATGTATCTAATATGTCTTATAGTTGACCTATAAAATCTTACTGTATTAGTAAAGGACAAAGGTTCACCAAACTTTAGGTGGACACGATCAGCAAATGGACCCATGAAGAATTGTATCTCTTTCTCCATCTCCTATGAATACACATAACATCGTTCATTTAAGCTATACTAAGAATTTTGCAAAAGAAACACATTTAGCATTATCTCTTTGAGTCCCAAAAACATTATTCTATTTGCGTCGAAGGCAGGAATTCATTTTAGTTCACAATTATCACTTGACTCAAGGTATTCTCATCACATATGCTTCAATGTGATATAGATCTGGTGAAGATTATTATATAGCACCCACTTTCTTAACTCTAAAAGAGAGCAATAATTGAGGTCATCTTGTCTTTGAATAATGTATCTATTTTTGGCAATCAAGACTCCCACACTACATGAAGCATTGTACTCTCCTATAAAAAGGGTTACCAAATTGCATTAGAATCCAGCAGTAGACCAAAACAAGAACACATTTAAACACTGCCCATAAGTCTGATCTTACTTCTGGTGCCCCAAGTGGCATGCTTAAACATGTTCAACAATGATCAACATCAAGGCCTCTACAGTCCAAGAATCTCATTCTCAAATGATTTTGCTGATCCTCAGCAGCCCATCAAGCTAGAAAACAGCTACAGAGAAGCCCCTGCATCCTCTGATTTCAAGTTTTCCATCCCTAACTACACTATGATATCTGCTGATGAGCTTTTCTGCAAGGGGAAAATGCTGCCCTTGAGGCCAAAAACCACTACTCTTAGAGATGAGCTTCTTGCTGGTGATAATGACAATGAGGATATTGCATTAGCAAAAGGGACGAGCTGGTGGAAGGAAAGGTTAGGACTAAAGAGATCACAAAGTATTGTACCTAGGAAAGGTGGTAAGAATACTACCAATGGAACTCTAGAGAGAATAGATGAAATGAAGACTCCAGAGAAGGTTTATGAGGATGTTTTTGCCAACTTCAAATGGTGATGATTGCCTTTTGAAGGAAAACTAAAGCATTGGCAGGTTATGTTTTGTAAAATTAGTTGATTGTTGTTTTGCAAAGCGTTGTTAATTAGTGAACTTCATTGGTTTTGGGGAGTAAAGGTTTTTGTTGCTTCTGCTAATATCTTCTTGATATTCTGATGTGTGCATATTATCTCAGTCAGTGCCATAGTGGATAACCAGAATATGTTGGGGTTGGTATAGAAGAAATCCATGTGTTGAAGCACATTTTGAATGAATGGTGTTTCCCTCTTCTCTTCTTCAACAAAATAAACAGTGAAGGTGACTTGGTGATGGTAACTCTTTGAATTGTGTCCTGCCTTGGTCCTTGCTGACAAACTTATCTTCCAACTATATATATGCAATGAGTTAATTTCCAGACATAGCATATCTCATGTATTACAATTTATTTGTGATCCGTGGTTGTTTAATAGGTTGTTCTTGACTAGTTAAAGGAGTCCACTCTCACATATCAAATGATGGGATCTAACTCGAAACCAAAGATATTGGCTAGAATCGATGAAGAATTCCAAAAATAAATAAATAAATAAATACTTAAATTAATAGGGGTCGAAAAAGAAATTAAGATTGTCGTCATAAAAATCTATAGCAATTTAAAGTTTGTCAAGAGATCGTTCTTGATCAGTTAAAAGGGTCAATAGTTCATATACATAGAATCCATAGTTACTTGTCGAGAATTGAGTAACTTAAAGCCAAATACACTAATCAGGGTCACTAGGTAATCCAAACAAGAACTCTAACATGCTTTAGTAAGCTGGGACCGAGAAAGAAATCAAAATCATCGTCTTAAACATAATGTGATGCATGTAAGGTAACTGAACATCACCCAAGGTTTTAACTTGGTTTAATACCTCCCTCTTCATATTTGTTATCCAAATACAACATGATCTGTAAAAACTGCAAAAAATCCCAAAGTAACACTAATTAGCTAAAGTCAGCATTTCAGTTGATTAACTGATCTTTGTGATGAACAAAACAAGGGCTAGAGCATCAAAAACTTATACTGCTATCAACAAAAGGCTAAACATACTAATCGAGAGCTTTCACCATGGAGCACACGCGACCACCTTAAATTCAAAGCCAAGCTCCTCATTTTTCACTTTCAGACTGTCAATCTCGGCATCTAATCTCTCTATCACAACTTTAACATTCAAAAGTTTCACCTTGAGAGCTCTCATCTCATCTTCGGCTTCAGCTTTTTGAGTTTTCTTAGTTTCAATAATAGCTTGGGATTCACGATAAAGACTCAGTAGCTTATGTATTCGAGCACGTAGAAATCCCACCATCATGCCGCAATCCTCAAAAGCTTTTAGAGTTCTATCCCAACTTTCCAAAAGATTAGGAGCTGTGCTCGGCTTGGCGGCTCTTATAGCATTGGCTATGTTAATCGTCTCCAAAATCATTCCGGCAGCTAGCTTACTGTTAAGGCCCTCGATAAGATGGTCATGAAGAAACATATTTTGGCTGCAGCACAGCTCGTAATACTTTGTTCTAAGATTCATAGGTATTTCTGAGTCGAGAATTAGGCCGTCCACATGAATGCTGAAATCTTCAAAGTGCTTCATGTCTTTAAAGCTCAGACGGGATTGTGAGAATCTGATGCCATCCAGGATTTCTAGACTAAAATTTTCACTGTCATCACCAGGTTGATCTGCAGCAGGCTCATTAGTGGAACTTAATCCCATAATTTTCTTTTGATAATCATCCTCCATATATTTCTGCCTCACCGTTTCACTAATCCTTCCATTTTCTTCTTCCTGTTGGTCTTCTATTTTCACTAATGTCATTTTCCGGTGAAATTGTAAGTTCGGTTTATTTGCCATGGAGCAAAGAATATAATCGATACAATATATAAAGTGTGAATTTTACAAGTGCTTGTTCTCATTGTGAAAAGACATTCATGCCATTACGTCTCTTGCTTCATTTCGCATAATGGCTAGTTAGAGAAGAATGTATACCTGTCTCCCTAGGCTTGGCATGAAAATCTAGATTTAGAAGGCTCATACCCTCATCAACTTCTGTTAAACTCCTTGCTCTCACAATGTATAGCTTAAGAAAATCAAACAGCAGAGTGTTGGAAAGAACTCATGCGAAATGAAGTGTCATGAAAGTTGGAACTTTTAAACTTAAAGTCATGCCTCAGAGTCAATATACAACAAGAGAAATGAAATCATATGATCGATGTCCAATTTTAGACGATTACCAACAATCGGTAACATAAAAGACAAAAATCCTTGATGAGAGTAAGGCTCAATGAAATTACCTTAAATTTGCATGGTTCAATCAGTTGAAAAACTAAGACATCTCCTTCAAGCAATTTGTGGGCAATGGAGAAACCTCTCCATCCACCACTCAGCCCATTTTTATCCACCAAGTAATTAGTATTGTATGCTTGTTCATTTTCATCCACCAAAACTACAGTTTCATCATGCTTCGGTAGATGTGCATGACAAAATTTCCTTGGCAGACCCTGCAATTAAAAACAAATCCTTGTGTATTTTATTTGTTCTCAAGAAGTTCTTTTTCCTCCTTCCTCGATCACCTATTCAACTTCTACTTACCAACCAGAATCCACCCGTAACATGCGATCTGAGCATATGCTTCAAAAAACTAGGGAAATGCGGTGACAAATTTGCTTGAACCTCTTTTATTCGCTCCATGGTAGAGTTTGAGACACCAACAGAACTATGAAGATCACCCGTCGTGTTCACCTCTGGTGGACAACTATTAGAACATAGAAAAATAGTAAACAAAACAAACGTCATTATAGAAAGTACTTTGGGAGAAAATCTTAGTAAGTATTTTTAGCATCAACTTAAGTTACCTCGAGATAGGAGTGGCCATAATTACAGATTCTCCCTGCTCAAGTATTAAAAAAATATTTTCTCATAAGCTGATCCTTGAAATAGCAGTAAAAGCAAGGGGGTAAATCTTACCAACCATACTCTCATTGAGGGAGTATCCCACTAAGAAACCAAATTAAACCTGAACTTGAATAAAATGAAAAGAAGCTGATATGAACAAATGATTTACTGTTAAATACACACATCCCATTTGTAACACTAATATTTCATTTCAAGACCATATGACATTAGTTGGAGCAGCCCATCTTACATAAGACTAACTAAAAGCCTCTCCCTTCACACCCTTCCTCGCATGCGATGCAGCCATTGAACAAAATTATACACGTTTACGAGTTTAATTACAGCACTAATGGCACTGAATGAAGTAGATAATCTAACTCAAGAATCAAGCTATGATGCCAAATCACAAACTCATTGTGACTTCTCACCCTAAAACCACATGAAATTGGGTTGGAATAGCACCTATAACTTACGTTAAACCCACCTAATTCCCACTCTCTTCACAGTGCTCATATCACATAACCAAGTAATAGAATTTTAAAGCATCCTACTAGAAATAATTTAGCAATACGCCACTTGCCAAGAACTTCATTTACCACCACCCTGAATGAGCAAGTTAAAAATTTCTTCACACCAGAAACTTGATAGTTCCGCAGCATTTCGTAAACCAGTACCAGAACTGAACCAAGTTTTTCCTTTTTCTTTTTCTTTTTTTTCACTCGTGAAAGAACTATACCCAGTTAAACCAATATGGAGTTAAATCAAGTAAAATCATTATTTAGGGCAACTATGAACAGTCAAGTAGAAAATAGAAAGCACCCCCAACCCCACAAAAAAAGAGCCCCAGAAAACAGAGACAAAAATGCAGAATATAACTACAGCATCAGCCCCTTGAAGGCTGAAGCTGAGTACTTCAAATATAGCTATGCATGTAAAAGAGAAGATTTTCTCACATTCTTTATCTTATTCTCAAGACACATTAGCCTCTCCTTGACCAGCTTTCTCTTGAGTTCCAATGCAATTCCCTGCTTAAGCTGTAAACATATACACAGAGAGTAAACAAAAAATGAAAAGAAAATAAAAAAGGCTCAGAGCCCAGTTTTGATAGGAGAATGTATGTTTAAACTTCAGAAAGATTTGATATTTTAGAAAACCCACCTTGGGCTTGGAAGAAGAAGAAGAAAGAGGGCTTCGTTTCGATTGCGGGATAACCATAGTTTTTGCTTTTTGCTTCACTGTAGTTTTGCTTCAAAAATCGTGTAAAGAACTCAAGTCCACTGCAGTACGTAGCGACCGTTGGGTTCAAAAACTTGCGTTGTTTTGAACAAATTTCGGTTCAAATGGGATTTGACAAGGTTGTCAGACCATCATTCTTGTTTCTCGGAGACGACAGCACTGCTAAAATTGTGCCCACCATTTGTATGATGGTATTAATGCTGAGTTGTAGGGGTGGGCAGCGGATTCGGGTATGGGGTACCCCATACCCTGAACCCATTGGATTTTTTTTGTTTGGATTGGATATTTTTAATCTCTATATTTAATCGGGTAATTAAGGGAGTATTTAAATTTTTGGAGATTGGGTATCGGGTATTAGATTAAAGTATCCAATATCTGATCGAGTACCCCCATTTAATTTTAAAAAAAAAATTAATTAAGTGTTTGGGGCTTTGGGCCATTATTTAGATTTTATATTTAAATATGAATTTGAGCTCACTTTAATATTCTAATTCTCAAGTTCAAATTAAATTGTAGAAGAAATTTAGTAGCCCATTGGCTCATTTCTTTGTATGTGACTATGTGTTATTGTATTTCATGAGATATGAAGAAATTGGAGTATTTGAATTATTTGCTTCTTATATAGGTATTGTAGTATTGGCCTATTGGGTAATGGATCAATTCAGATGAGTTTTTGGGTAAACAAAAGATCGAGGGATTGTGAAATAGAAATTGATCATTTTCATGTTCTTTCTCAAAGTTTTTAATGATCATGTTTAAATTTATTGTTTGATGTAAAATATCAAACTCCACAAAATATTATAGCGAATATTTTTTTTAATAAAAAGGCATGTAAAAGATGAGAGAGAGAGAGAGAGAGAGAGAGAGGATTTATTAAACGAGCTCAAAATTCTAATTCTTTATTATAATATAAGACTTTATAATACCATATTTGACATTAATGTTTATATTTAAGTTTTAAAATTATATATTAGTTGGTATTTAGAACTTATGAATAATGAAATGTACTACTATCAATTGGTTCACGGCGAAAATAAATAATAAATTAACAAAACTTTAATTTATATTTATTAAAAATATAAAAAAAATTAATTGGGGTTTAGGGGTACCCGACCTTAAGGGGTATCAAAAAATGATACCCAAGCCCTCGGGTACCCGACCCCGCCCACCCCTATTGAGTTGTGGTGGGGTGCAATTTATTGGTCGAAATTAGTAAGAATTTTTTTGTTTTAATTAAATAAATTGAAATTTGATTTATATTCAATAATTATGGAGAAAATTTAGCCTATGGTTGGTAGTAAATTGGAGCATTTTATCAAAATATTTTGATAAAATAATTTTTGAGAAGTGGAGTTGGGGAATATGATAATTATTTATTTGTATTTGGGATAGTAAATGAAAAATATTTTGCCAGAAAATTATTTATTTGGTTGTATTTTGAGGGGGAAAAAGTATGTTACATTAATAAATATTTTGTTAAGTTGGAAGGGTGAAATTTACATTTTAAATTATTTATGTATGTATATATACAGATTGAGTAAGGGTACAAAAAATAAGAGGGCTAGACATTAAAGAATTGGTACAAAATGGATTTAGAGGGTATTTGGGACCTTTTTAGGTCTATTTTGAAAGTAAAATTAGGAAATATATAAAATTTATTTGTTTATATTTTGAAAGTTAAAAAATAAATTGACAATTTACAACCAAATACAATCTTAGTTTTAAAATGGTCAGAGACAATTTTGGGTTAATGAAAGATTGAAGTAAAAAACACGTGCATTAAAATTAAAAAAAGATAGAAACGTGAAAAATTATTCATTTTGATGAGAATTAGAAATAAAAAACACGACTC
>JACGDI010005541.1:12172-38357 GCA_014898725.1 Jacaranda copaia
ATTGTATAGACCTCATGTTTGAAGATATCTTCAAAATGCCTAATTTGAAGAAAATTTATGAACGAGCAGTCACCATGAATGGATACATTTACAATAGAACTCTTATTTTGAACATAATGAGAGAGTTTATGAGGCAAAAGAAAATGATTCGACAGCAAAAATACGTTTTGCAACTACTTTTCTCACATTAAGGAGGTTCCAGAAGCAAAAGACAAACTTGAAAAAGATGTTTACATCAAAGAAGTTTGCTAGGGAGGCACAAGGTAGAAAACATCATATTTATGCCTTCTTTCTGGAACAATGTTGCTGATGTTGTTAAGTTGGCTAGCCCTCTAGTTAATGTGCTTCGATTAGTAGATGATGAGAAAAAACCTACAATGGGATATATATATATATATGAGGCAATGGATTGAGTTAAGGAGATAATTGCTAAGTCATTTGGCCAGAAAGAGGAGAAGTACAAAGAGGCATTCAAAATCATTGATAAAAGATGGTCCATTCAGCTTCATTGACCCGTGCATGCAGCCGAGCATTTTCTAAACCCACAAATTTTCTACTCAAACCCAGAAATATGACAAGATGAAGAGGTTATGAGAGGGTTACATGAAAGCATACAAAGACTAGTGCAAGAACCTAAAGATCAAGATGCAATTTCTGATGAGTTGGATATCTATATGAGAGGTGAAAGGATATTTTCATTGCCAATAGCTATTAGACGAAGGACTTGTGACACAAAAAGTCCAAGTAACAAAATTAATCTACTATATATTCTTGTTCTTTAAGTAATAAACTATTTGTTCCTTAATCTTAATTAATAACTTTATTGTATATTAACTTTTAGTTGAGTGGTGGGCTACATATTGGTCTTCAACACCAAATCTACAAAAGTTTGCCATCAAAGTTCTTAGTCATACTTGTAGTTCCTCCGGGTGTGAAAGAAATTGGAGCTTGTTCAAGCATGTAAGTTGTTAAAATGCTATTATGCATCCTAGTTAATTCTTTAAGTTTTGTATACATGTATGTAGTATATACTAATTAATTACTTTTAAACTTGTGTAGCTTCATTCAAAAAGAAGAAATCGCTTGGAGCAGCAACGTTGAATGATTTAGTTTTCATCAAGTATAATAGAGCTTTAAGGCATAGATATGAAAATCATGGTACGATTGAACCAATCACCTTGTCAGAAATTGATGAAAGTAATGAATGGATGACTGGGTATTTGGAGGAGGCGGAAAATGAAGAGGATGCTCTTATAATTTATGGTGAAGATTTAACATGGGGAGATGTTGCAAAAGCTATTGGAGTTGATGAGCCAACCTATAATTATAAATCTAGTTCTAGATCTACTTTAATTGGGAAATCAAAGGTTGCTGCGGTGGCTAACCTTAGAGGAAGAAAGAAAACCGCTCCATCTTCATCACGCCATTTCATAGATGAAGAAAAGGAAGAAAACAACTTTGATGATGGTGAGATAGAGGTGGAAGAGGAAGATAATGAATGTTATAAAAGTGATAGCGATGATGAAGATGATGTTGATGGGAGTAATGATAATGGAGGCAACTTTGATGATGACTTGTTTGATTAAATTTAGAACATATAATTTGACATTTGGCTTGAAATTATGGATATTTGTGATGATTTGCACTTATTGCACTTAAAACTTGATTAAGTAACTTAAGTTAGATTTATTATGTTATATTTGTTGCATATCCTATAGGTTCTCTATTTTACCTACACTAAAACTTATTAAATACATAATATATTTTATTAATTTTTATTTTCTCACCTCGCTTCAAAAAGGCGAGTGCCTCTCGCCTCGTCTCTCACCTCAGGTACTTAAGGCCTTGTCACCTCATTCCGCCTTTTGCATTTAACAACTATGTCACAATAACAAGAACGGTATAAGAAATTGACTTCAATAATTACCACACCCCCCCCAGGCTCACCCCTCAAGCCAGATCCAAAAACTTTTACAAACAAATTAACGAATAGATGTAATAATTAAATTTGAAAATCAAATAGATTGTTGCAAGAGCAAGCACAATACCATAGTTCATTAAGAGTAACCCATATGCTTGAAGGTACAAATCCTAGTTCCCATTACCTAGTAATGGTAAGTCCAAAAGGACACATCGTTGGACTCAACTTTACTTGATTCGGTGAGAAAAGGGGCAAGATTAGAGAAAAGGAGGTTCAAATGGCTACCTTCAATAGCTAGAAAATTTGCTCCAAAGATTGCTGATGATGGTGGCAAGATTTTCAAAAAATCATTGGGCGCAATTGTTGTTCCTCCAGTATTTACAGTTGCACCATTTGGCAAGGTGCTTGAGACACCAAAAGGCCCAAGGGCAAGTGCAAAATTCATATTCTTAGACTCCAAAATAGCCATATTCTCATTCAAAAAAAATTAACCTCACTAAATAAGCTACCAACTACTCTGTGTGCAAATGATAAAATGTAATTTTTATGAGTATTAAAAGTTAAGATCTTGGGTGTTACCGGCACATGTGAAACTGGCTAGACATGCTATAATAAGAAAAAAATCACATATGCACTAGAGGAGAGCCAAAAGATCACATTCCAATGGTCATATTATCGAAAAACCCCTCAAGTTTGGTCATATTATCGAAAAAACCATCTACTTTAGAAAATTACACAGGCAACCCTATCAACGGTATCTTTATTAGAGATTTCTTCCTTTGAAATTGTCCAACCCAAAATTATTATATCCGCAAAAAAAAAAAGTGTCGTGCTTAAGTTACGACTTTACTGTATTTAAATACATAATTTATGAAGTGAAAAGAATTAAAAGGTATATAAAGCCCATTTTCTTTTTATTCTTCCCCAGCTATTCAAAATTTTTCTTGCCTTTTTAATCATCCTCATCTTTTTTTTTTACCATTGTTTCCTTCTTCTCCCCCTTCACCACCCACCCGAACTAACCAACCACCACCAATAAATATTGACATGGGATGTCAGTATAATTCTTCAAAACAGATGGGTTTTTTTGGTAGTATAATCCAAACTTGAGGAGGTGTCTATGCGATTATCCCCTACTTCTAAAATTGGCAATAGAAATCTATAGTTCATAGCTGACCATAATAATCTTAGTAAGGACAAAAATCAAGCATACCAAGAAATCTACATTATAGGAGATCCTATTCTGAACCTAAAACAATTGCTAACACCAAGAAATTTAAATGCATGCGTTGACCAAATCCTAGATGATGATTTTCTGTCATTTTCTTTGTCTGCACTCTTTATTTATTTAAAAAAAAAAGTTTCCTTATACAATATAGAATTAGGAACAGAGATCAGAAGAGAAAGTCTTCACCGGAAGGAGAAAGTACCACCTAATACATTATGTCCCATAAAAGTAGCTAGACCATTAAGCCCTAAAAAAAGCAAATATAGCAACTAAAATTGGAAGTTCTAACAGAATAAGTCTAATGATGTCAAGTATCAACTACTCACTCTATATTTTTTATGGAAAATTGCTACTTGTATCGTCTGAGCATTGAACCAAATTGAAGCAGATATAAACGGTTTCACACCAAGAAATTAAGAAAAGATATGTCTAATACCAAGCTTTGTCTCAGACCACAAATCACCATTCTTGATACATCTAAAAAACCATCTTGCAAGAGCTATTTGAATTATTTGGAATACCTGAAATGCTCTGATTGACATGCATAATAGCAATATCATATGCAGGGCAAGAGAGAATGACCCACAAGACTGAGTATAAATTAAAAACTTTACCTGAAGAAGTAGCTGCATTAGCTAGAACAAGGCTTTCAATCTTCTTATTGGCATATGGAGCCACTGAAAGAAAAGGACGAAATGTCAATCAAGCACAAATCATTCTAAATATAAAATTAAAGTTTGCCCAAGCATTCTACCTGAAAATAAAGATATGAGGACTACAATATTATTGAGGTTAGATAGACGGCTTGAATAGGTACCTTTTGCTGAGCTAAATTATCCAACTCTTTAGATGAATAGGGCCTTAAGTTCATAAAACTGTATCATGATGATTGTTAACTCCAATAGTCTGACATAAAGGTTGAAAGGTTCTTTCCTCCATTGGTCACCTACTGCAATAGTGAAACTGAATGTAACAGATCACAATCTTGTACAGTGCATTACTCATAATGGATATACCTGACCTTTGCAAACTCAATTTTCATCTCAAATATTTTGGGAGTTGAAGCAAAGCACTAGTGATGCCAAATCATATGAAATCAATCTAAAAGCAATTCCTGGAAACGAAATGATGGACTATACCAACACTCACATGCACAAGAATATGAATCTACCTTTAGCATGCTGGCACAATCTCCATAGGACTACTCAAATTGAGTGAAACTCTTCTAAACCTGCAACAAAATAAAGAATTTGCTCATTATGCAACCTTATCTTATGCCACAAAGTCAGAATTTTGAAGGTGCAAGGTACATAATGTGTGCAAAAGGAAAAAAAGAAAATGAAACCAAAATGTGGAAGATTTGGATGACTTCTGCAAATTCATTCACTGTACACCATCGTTGGTTATTCCTGTTAAGTAAGGTGTTTTCAAGTTCCTTTTTAAGTTGATGGTCAAAATTTCAGTAAAAGAAACATTGCCCACTTCTAAGGCATTTGATATCATATCTCCAGCAATACCAGATAGCAAAAACACTACACATGATTCCTTCGAAAACAAAATGTCCCTCCATGCAGTTGGAGATCGACATTGGTGGGACCCTGCAGGATAAGGTATTTGGAGCATCAAGAATTCAAAGAACAAGAAAAAATTTGAACACAGTGTTGAAAGCTAGACAAGGCCATGCCCAACACATTTCTGAATTCTGACATTCAAAGGGGTAGTTGATGAAATCTCACCAAACTATCACTAAAAGAAAAAGAACTTCAAAATTGAAAAGATAAAAATAAAATAAAATCCAGAAAAGCAGCTTTGCATTTAGGACTTATGTTCTCTCTTTTGCCCCTTTGCCAATATTACTAATTATCTCCCACTCTTATCTTCTCTCTTTTTAAGAAATCACCAAATCCATTCAACAAAATCAACATCAACATGAGCACAAGCTCTCTTTTTAATATCTATTTAACGTCCAACATGTGTGTGTGTACATGTGTGTGTGTGTCTACACATATATTTCACACTTGTGTTCTCCATGATATCCATGTTCACATGTACACAACAAAAGTATACCATAGTCATTTCTTCCAAAGAAGCTCATTTAGTGTTCTAATCACATCAAATCTTAGGAAAATAGAGATATATTGAAACTATTATATAATTGATGCTGATCAAAACTCTCATGATTGGGGTATCAAAAGAGAGCCATCAGTAGACTGTATGTATATCCGGATGAAGGCTTCTCTATGCAATTTTTGGACTACCTATGGAGAAACAAAGAATATATATGTTCTGAAAAAGGCGCATAATTTTAAGAGGAAAGGAAAACTTTGACTGAAATTATCAAATCTGTGGCTGGTTCCTATGTCTTCCTCTGTGAACCCTTATTAATCACAAAGTCTCTTGGTTAGGAGCAAAAGATGATGTAGCAGTAGATATCCAAAGCCGCATTTATGCTGTGAACTTAAGCATCTTTTGTTTAGAAAGATTGTTTTCTTGATTTAAAAGTTGACCCACTCAATAGTCTGATCATCTTCCACAGGGTTTTCAGTCTGGTTTTTGAAATTACACAATGGCAAATCAAACATGTCAAGCATTTAAACAATAAACTTGATCTACATAAAGAAGCCAACATGATACCAACTAAAGCAACAGAGTTAACAATAGAATGCAGATGTACCTCAACAGATTCATCAGGTGGAAGTCAGCTAAGTGCTCATTCAAACAAACCACATACATTTCTATTTCTATCGTCATTCAAGCGGCACAACAAATCAGCATATCTGCAATATAAGTTACAGACATTCAGAACTGTTGTGATGTAAGCTTTGTGCATATACATTTCCCCCAATAATTATGGTGTGTGTAGAATGCCATGGAAGCTGCCAAGGGTTTGTAAAAACAGTATTCAGTTGGAAATCAAAAAAGAAAAGGGGAGGCAGCATTATTCACTTCCAAAACACTATGCGGAAATGGTTATTTTACTTAAGTTGTTGCTGGCAGCTTTATATCTCTAACAAATGCAAATTCAACGCCACAGGAGGAGAAATGTTTCTTACCAGCAGCTTAAGATGGCATGTCAACCCCAGAACAGATAGATCTGGTCCAGTTAGGTCCCTGATTATATCAGATGGGGTCATAAGTAAGATAAAATAAATTTATTTGCTCAGTGGGGATGAATTCGGGGCCAGTTGATTGACAGGCCTTTATTCAGGGCAAGATGTCTAAGATCAAAATCATTTTCATACTGCTGTCAATATCAAGCATCTCTAAACACACTATCTCTGAATGGAACAGGAACTTTGTCAAGGGAGGAAATGGAAAAGGAACTTACTTAAGAATGTAGCTATGCTTGTGCATAAATAGTTTCACACCTGCTTCAAATATATTGTCCACAGGCTGCAAAAAATTGTGTCAAAGATTTAAATTAAAATACCAGGCAATAAAACTATCAGCTGTTTGTATTGACATGATCACAGTTCCTATGGCTTTATGAGTATGGAGCATGTTAAAAGGAAAGAAGCATGCATTAATCACTCAAAGGGTGGCATAGTTTTGGATGTCAACAAAAGAATAAATATTTAAAGAAAATCACAGCATCCTCTTTAGGTAAAAAGATGAAAGGAAATATATTAATTGTTGCATCATTCATAACTTTTTCTTTTCTGCCATTTCAAACAAGAGCATAGTGTTCTTGTTTTTTTTCACCTCAGACATCTCAAAACCCCCCTGCTTATCAAATAAATATTTAACAGCACATAACATAGAAGCTCAAACAATCTATATTTAACAGTCACCTTTGCATCCTTATCTAGACAGAAGACTGCCATGGCATATGCAACATAAACATGGTATGTGCAGTATGGAGATTTATGTACATCCAAAAAGTATTTTCTAGCTGCTTACTTCCTTCAATCCTTCTCCTAAAACCATATGAACTGCAGGATAGAACGTCATAAACAATTTAAGAAGCAGACTGACATAATCTATTGAAGTTTCTGCCTAGTACAACAATTAATATAAATCTCTGTTCAATTAGCAAGCATTTACAAGTTTGCAAGCAATAGGTCATAAAGTGCCACACTATAAGCTAGAAACTAAGTGTCGAAGAAAAATTAGTCAGGGGAAAAACAGTACAAGGTCAACAAAATAGTGAATTATTGCATTCATAAGTAAAGCCAGAAACTACTTGACAACCTAACTTAAATGAACTCATCATTAAGCTTTCTTCAGACTGCTATAATCCTCCTTCTCCGCTTACATGTTTCTCATATGATCCTTCCAACTGAAGGAGTGTTAGATAAAACAAAATCTAAAGACTAAAAAAGGGTCACAAATTATCACAGAGACATTCAATAGAAATGAAACTTAACAACTGAAACCTTAGCACAATTATATCATCTGGTTGAATAGGGAGGGAACATATGCATAAGAGAGCTCAGAACACAAGCACTGTTGCAGGCCATATCATATTTTATCTTAAGAAACATATACTTGTCTTCGCTGCCTGCATCTTTAAATAACAAAAGTATATCTACTACCTTATTTCACTCTATGAAACCGTCTATTCTTCTGTATTCTTGATTGGTTGTCTTGCGTCCCCAACTAAATCGTAGGACCCTTAATCAAATTAACATTTTTATGATGCAAAAATATCCTTTCACATTGATTGAGCACAGTGGTAAGTAAAAACTTACCAGAAGCACATTCAACAATTCAAGGAATGCAATCCCTCAAATAAAAAATTTTCCAGAATATGTTCAGCAAGCAATAGATCAAATTTCTCAGAACAAACCCCCAAATTTTCATGATAAATTCAAAAGTACAAAATGAATAAAGTCAAGCATGCAATGTCTTCCGGTTCTGTCTTCTCTAAATCAAGTTTCTCACATGCAATCTTCACATGGCATGCTATATATAGCAGAGGCTTGACCCCGATTTATTAACAGTTGTACGGCTCAATGAATTACTTAACATAAATCTTGCTATAAATACAACAGTATCCAAGTGATGCTAAAAGTGCGGGTTTGATAAAAGGGATTATCGAAGCGGGATATATGGCCAGAAGTTGCTCATATATCGGCACTGCATCTAATAAAAAGTTATGCATGCATCAAAAGTTACATGCAAGAAACTTAAAACAAATCTTGATGAGAGGCACACCGCGAGCGCACACATACAAAGAAAAGAGGACAATAAACAAACTAAAATTAGTAGCACCAGTACCCATTAGCAAGAATTTCTGCAGCTTCAATGTTGAACTTATCGGCACTCGAATCTTCAATCAAGAAAGCGCAAATATAAGTATATCGAATAAATTGAAAAATAAATACGATAAAACGAAAGAACTTTTCTTCAAACTAGTATATATAAAACACTTCCAATATCAAAAAAATAACAATGCGGTGAAAATAAAGATACCAGAAAGAGAACGAGAATTTGACTCTGCGGTCTCCTTGTCCTTGACCCAAACCAAAATTCTGTTGATCAATGACTACATCTCGAAAACCTAATATATAAATCAAACCCTTGTAACTTTGAGGTTTATTTTTCCAAGAAAGTGAAGTAAAAGTAGAAACCTTGCTCAAACGAGTGTGCCGACGGAGAAATTTTTTCTAGATCTCAGTCTTCTGGCCCTCTGGGCAATGGTAAACCATATGAACAAGAATACTTCTGAGTTTTGAGAGGAGGTGGTAAAAGAAACAATCGAGAGAGCATCAATGGCAGACCGGTTTCTCCGAAATTTGAAACGAGGCGAAGGCTTTATAGGGGGAGTTTTAGGATGGTTTTTGACCGTTTTCTTGGCGCTGGAACTCGAAGGATTTGAAGCCAAAAGCTGTCTTGGCGAATCGCATTCCAAAGCATCCGAGAATTTTGAGATACGCAATTATGACAATGGTTAACGTTCTATGTCCCTGTCCTGATAATAGAAATAACACACGTGTGGAATGTTTTACTAAAGTTGGTTATAGAATTTTTAAAGTTTTGCATTTTACAAAATATTTTTTAAATTTATAATAGTACCACTTTTAAAACTAACGGCCCATTTGATTTCATTCTCCGGAGTCATTTTCATTTTCTAAGTAAAAATACATAAAAAAAATTAGTTAGAAACAAGTATTTTTGAAAATAAATTGTGTTTGGATGTGTTGTTTAAAAATATAAGTTTATGTAGTTTTGAAAATGAGATATATTTAGATGTTAGGTATTTTTTATATTAAAAGTTGTATAGTTTTTGAATTTAAATTTATGATGTGATGTGTGATTATTTGAAAAAATAATATTATAATTTGAATTTAAATTTATAATATTTTTATGATGAATAGTATCTAAGAAGTTTTGGGAAGATAAAAAATGATTAAGGTAATTATATAGATTGAAAAATGGATGAAAATGGAGGGAGAATATAACAAAGAATGTTTTTTGAAAATTATGTAAATAGTGACAATTCTCTATTTTTATTTTGAGGAGAAAATGAAAATGGGGTTTGAAAATGAAAACAAACAAGGCATAAGGGAATGTTTGGTTATGTTTTTTGTTTAATTTTATTATGTGTTTATTATATGTTTTAGGATAATGAATTATTAAAAAATGTGAAATTTATTTTTTTAGTATGTTTGTTTGTGTTTTGGGAAAAATATTTTTTACTGTAATAGTTAAATCAATGCTTTTTTTGTTAGATTTTTGTGGTGAAAAAGGAATTGGGTAATTTTTTTAATGTTATAATAATAATAAAATATATATAATATATATAACATATACGTGTATATATTGAAAAATATGTGTTTTGAAGAAAAATGGGAACATATTTAGTTATGTTTCCCCAAAACAATGTTGTTCTGAATAAACATAACCAAACAAAATCTAAACTGTTAAAATGTTTTAATAAATAAAATTTTAAAACTTATAAAATACTAATTAAGATATTATTGTAATCAACATTATTTAAAATTTAAAAGAGTTTATTAACTTCTCAAGAAAATAAGGAACTTCTTAATCATTAAAAAGAACTTATACAGTTATACATCCGACACATCATCTTATTTAGAAGATTACAAATTATTTTACAAACATTTTTCCAAAAAAACTTACATAGTCCAATAAATTTCCAAGCATTTTAGATTATATTACAAGAACCTTATAAGTTCATCCAAACACACCTCTAAATCAGCAATACAGCTTTGAAAAGTGGGAAGAAATAAATACCCCAATAAAAATGTTCGAAGAACAACCAAAAAACATTTTGGAAATCAAAGTACAAACTGTTATTATACAAAACCACAAATATTTTCTTCTTTTCTGCACCCTTGAAGGACCCCAAAACCAAAAGACAAAAGCATCTTGGGACAGTGGTACTTATGTTTTAGCTTTTAGCCATACAACCATTGTACATTTTTACAATCAAATCGCATAGACAATCTCTCCACTGCTATCAAGATCAATATCTGGATTGCTCTCCAGATCTTCATCCATGTCATCCTCGCTCTCCAGGTTTCCAGTGAGATATAGGTTTAGACGGTTGGTTCCAGCAGCTGGAAGGGTGGCCTCAGTTATTATTTGCATAATTTCATTGTCGCTCTGCATAGGTTGCTCAGGTTCTTCAAATTGATTGTTCATCATATTCTCATCCATAAGGTCTGTTGGCAGGTTCTTTAGAAACCATACGTGGTTTCTTATCTCAGGAATAGTAATTCTCTGTCAAAGAAAATGTGGATGTAAATCAAATGCTAGAATTTGTGATGTTTTGTTACACCAATATTAACAGAAGCATACACTTTCCTAGAACAAGAAACATAAAGTAGTCAAGTCGTTATAAGGGCGTGAATTGAAGAGTAGCACCTATGGTTGTGTTTCTAGTCCATTTTCTAGTTTTCAGCATTTTTAAAAGGAAGAAGTAGCTATCAGTTTAGGTTTGAAAATCAAATGCATCTCGATGATTCGTTTGAAAATATTGAGTAGGTTGGGTATAAGAATGAAAATTTAAAAAATTTATATATGAAATAAAGGGATGTTTCTTTTAAAAATATATGTATATTCAAGTATTTTCGACAGACAAGTGGGTACTTTTCTGTGTCAAATCCAATTTGATTGATTGATGAGATATAGGATGCTTGGCCAAAAAAGGGAGAATTTAAAATGAAAATAAGAGGTCTTTCTAGTGAATATGGAAATATGCAAGTAGTTTCTAGTTCTCAAACAGCATAAAATGAGAAAAGGGAGTCTAAGAACAATCCAAATGGGCTGAACGCCTTTTAACTAACCTTTGCAGGGTCTGCCACAAATATTCTTGAAATGAGATGATGGCATTCTGGAGAAATATGTACGTAATCTGGAATTGAGTACTGGACATTAACGATTCGCTGCCGACAAGCCAACACTTGAATAAGTATATAGAACAAAGAAAACGAATGCTAGTACATTATACGATGGCCGGAAGTACCTGTATTGTTTTTCTGAAGTTTTTGGGTTCGTTAGGGTCCTCAAATGGGTATGCACCCACCAGCATGACATATAAAGTTACTCCACAAGACCACACATCTGCAATCTATAGAAGCAATGACCCATAAAATGTGAATTTATCTAGGAGATGCATTTGCACTAGTTTGGGATAAAAAGAAAAAATTATAATAGGACTTGGATATGATGCATTCGACCGCTTAACATGGAAGATGGTAGTCTTTGCTGCTCTAAACTGATGGAAGATGGTAGCGAGGGACAAAAGTGTCATTTCCAATACAGATAAGTAAAAGACTATGAATACCCTTTCCAAATAAATGAAACACTCACAAACACCCTAAAAGCAAAGGAGACATTCCAAAACACCCACCTTTCCATCATATTCTTTTTTAAGCAAAACTTCCGGGGCAATATACGCAGGGGTACCAACCGTTGACTTTGGTTGTGAATGCAGCACCGAGGACTGCAATACAGCAAGCACAATTGTCATGTGATGATGAGACCAAATGAAAGAAGATGGAAATTTGTGACTATTTCCCTATCAACTAGCATTGCCATTGTATAGCATAGCAATAGTGAAAAACACCTTTTAGAAACATTAGTATCAGATTTGGACTTGTCCACACAGATATGCATCGAAAAACCATGACTTACTCTTAATTAAGACCAAAGAACATAAGAAAATGGAGAAAATGCTATAATAAATCGAAAACCATATACCTTGGAATACCCAAAATCACAAATTTTAAGCCGGGGAGCTGGGCTTCCGTCTAGTAACGTATTCTCCAATTTTAAGTCCCGATGGCATATTTGCTTCATGAAAAACACGTAAATGTAAGCAAAATATGCACCAAGCATGTGTTCTCTGTTACGAAAGCACAATGTCTGAAAGAGAGAGCTCGGTCAAGTACCATAGTATGACAATAGCTAACCCCTGATGTGAGTTGCTGAAAGAAAAACCTTGCCTAAAGCAGAAGTTATAACAGATTTACCGTTAGCATAAATAGGACAGTTTGGATGCCAAAAAAATATCAATGCAGTCGAAAAAAATATACCTCATCCTCACTGAATCGCCCAGCATTGCATATTCGTTCAAATAGCTCTCCTCCAGATGCATACTCCATCACGATAGCCAAATGAGTTGGTGTCAAAATGACCTATATTAGAATTTCCAGAACGAAAACTATCAAGCTCCCAAACAATGCAAAACATAATGGATTTTGGAAATGAATTTACCTCCTTAAATCTAACAATATTGGGATGCCTAAGAGACCTGTGGTTAATGATTTCTCGCTGCACATTTTCATCTATCTGTCCACATATATAAGAACAAGAAACAGCTAAAAGGGCTGATATCAGATGGTAATAGAAACGGGAAAAACATTCGACGTACTAATAGAACTACAAATGCCGGTGGAATCAGAAGTCTTTAGTTGCTAATTATTTTGTGCATCAAGTATAACCATAGACTCACACACACACACACACCAGAAACACATTCTTCAGTCTCTTCATTGAAGCGTACAGGCAAAATCACATATAATCCCCAACAGAAAAAACACATACTCATTTCAAATCTCCAACTTCCTTAATTTCCTAGTTCCTTTCAACCAAAATAAACAAGACAACAACACTAGAAAGGAGAAACCAAACAGAAGTCAGAGTTCCTAACACCTCAATCTTCCTTTTCTTCAATCCACACCAGTTTCAAATTTCCAACCACATAATTAAAAACCAACCAAACAAAACTTTAACACCTAAGAACATCAATAACATGGAAATATACTTCAAAAACTAATAATAACTACTAAAAACAGCAAAACAGTGAGAGCAAGCAGAAACAAGAAATCACCTTCTCACCCCTCTCGATATACTTAACAGCTACGAGCTCATTCGTCTGCCGATCCCTCATCAGCCGGGCCACCCCAAAATTACCCGACCCGATATCCCGAACCAGCTCATACCTATCGCTGTCGTGCATTATGGGCATATCCATACCCGGCCCCCCAGTCACTGGCGGTCGATCCATTGACAACCCCACCTCCAAAAAAGAACCCGAATCTCCTCAATCACCACAACCCAACTCCCACTAACATAAAACTCCCCCGCCAAAATGCTCGAATTTCCAACAGAAAAAGAAAAGGGGAAAACCCGTTTGCGTGGCAAGAAAAGAATCACAAAAGGAACTAATTCAGTTGACTGAAGAAAGAGATGATTAAAGCATGCCCCCGTGAAGAACCCACTTGCCCTACACACCCTGCACGCAATACCCAATTATTTGGCCATATTTCTTCTGCTCTCGATCACTTTATTGCACACAAATTGAATATGATATGGTTCGTACGCAGTACCAGTTAAAGATTTATGCTTTTAAGGAGCTTTATATATATGTATGTATAGGTAGACAGAGAAAGAGCTCGTGAAGTAAGCCGCCTTTTAGTTTGTGCAAAATAACTGTTCGCTTTTCTTCGGCTATGTTTGGCGTCAAATTGCTAAAAAAAAAATTTAACTTCTAAAATATAAATAAATAATTCGTCACATTCTTTAATTTTACTATCCAAAATACATCTAAAAAAATCCAAATTATCCTCTCAATTTATTTTTTATCCATTCCTTAATATCTAATCCTATCATTTTTTTGCCCCTACCCAATTTGTATATACACATACATAAATAATTTTAAAATATCAATTTCACCCTATCAACTCAACAAAAAAATTATCAATATGACATTTTATCCCATTCCAAAATATAAATAAATAAATAATTTTCTCCTTATTCATTTTTTATCTACTATTCAAAATACAAATAAACAATTATCACAATTTTCAACCCCACTTCTTAAAAATTATTTTATTAAAATATTTTAACAAAATGCTCAATTTACACCCAAACATAAGTTTTGTTTGGTTATATTTTCCCAAAATAATATTGTTTCAAAAAAATATAACCAAACATATTTTTATTTTTTCTACAAAATATATATTTTTCAATATATACATACATATTATATTTTATATATATATTTTTTTTTTTATTATTATTTTAATATTAAAAAAATTACTGTATTCTATTTTTATCCCAAAAATTCAATAAAAAAGTATTGACTTGACTGCAATAATAAAAAATTTCTCCTCCAAAATATAAATGAATATATCAAAAAATAATTTTCATATTTTTCAATAATTTATTCTCATAAAATACATAATAAAATCAAACAAAAAATATAACCAAACAATACCATAACCTTCCTTCTTTTGAGAGTGAGGAAGAGATAAACTTAGACAGAAGGGGGGGAATTTTTTTTTTTTTAATTGATAATTTGTTTATTTTTTTTGGAAAAGGGACCATTATTGTTGCAGTGCAGGCATTTCAATACGCAGATGAAATGACGATAATGACCTTATCATTTCTTTTTTAAATAATTTATAGTGCTTTTAGGTGGCGGATAAGGTCATCACAGCACACAAATAGAGAATGGCTACTGGTGGACACGTGTCAGAGCCCAGTTTGGTTTTCTTTGGGCCGGAGCTCAATTTATAAAAACTTTTTTGTGGGCTTTGGCCCAAATCTATGATGTTAATTCTTCGAGGAAAAGCCCAAGTCGTAGTTGCGATGGGAAGCACTTTTTTTAAGTGGGAATAATTTGAACTCGAATTATGAAATATGATCTTATAATATTGCGGAAATCTAAATTTTTAATAAATAATCATTTGGATTTTGTCCTCGTACTCTTTTCGTATAGAGGCATCCTTTCATATGAAGTTATAAGGTTATTTTATCGTATTTTTTAGAAAAATTTACTTTGTGTTATTAGATATTTCTTCCTTTTTGGAAGAAAGGGCGAAGACATCTCTTCATCGCAAATAATTCTCGGTGTAGATCAATTTTTTAGAAAACTATGGAATGGGTCGTCAAATATTCAATATTATACAAGATTTAGTTTCGTTCAAGTAACCAATTCAAATTCGAGTATCGCTTGATCAACGATGATTTGAACTGTTTCAAAAATCCAACATGCATTTTTTTTTTGGCATTGAGCTTTGTAGATTCACACCTGAGATCTTTCTAAAGATAGTAGCAGTATCCACCCGCTATGGCCATGCATATACTCTGATGTGGGTGTAAGGCGAATGATTTTAAAGCAAACTTCCCGTTTTATCTATTCACTTGTAATATAAAATCAAGTGCACGAAGTGAAAAGGTGACACGTAAGTGTCTTACATAACATAGGATTACCAAAAGTACAGATGAATGCATGCAAGAATAAATGATAACACGCTTTAGAACAATTTAAATGAGCATGCAAAATAATATAAAAAAAAAAACTTAATAAAATAGTCTCATACCTTCATAACGAAATAAATGAGAACAAATTGAAAAAATTATTTATTAAAAGTCAAAATCTAGGGAAAGTTGGTGTGTCATATATGGAAATGCCTACCAAAATGTGCAAAGGCTAAGGAAATTAACAATGTCATATATTCTCATTCTCACTCTTTTCTTCTTTTTTTTATAAAGCAGAGAAATTATTTTCAATCTGATTTGAGTACCCTACGATCTCAAACTCACTCTTGATCTAGAATTAAAATTAATGCAATCGAAATTGCTTCGCCTCAGGGTCTGAGACTCATGTTGGGTTTCGCAAATATTCCCATTCTCACCCTCAATATTTAAGTTTAATCCTTCCGCGCAACTTAGTGGACATGTGTTAGGCCTAGATTAGATTTTTTTAGCCCAAGTAAGCTACAAAACCTCTTCATGGGTAGGGTCTTAAATTTGATGCGAAAGCCCATAAAGTAATAAATACTAACCTATCAAGTCCAATTGTTCTTTTATTGAGAATATTAGGCAACCTTTTGTCAATATATCCCATCAATTTTTACTATTATATAAAGCAATAAAATGTTCCCGTGGGATAATGTTTCATGTATTAGCTAGTAAAATTGAGCAATCAATTCATATCCATTTTATTTCCCATCTGCAAAAATATTTATAGAAAACAAAATTACAAGCTTATAATATAATATCTTAGGCTTTCTAAGACCACCATTAGCTCATGACTTGAGAATGGCCATGGTATATGGGCTTATTTCTTAGGGCTCCGGCTATGGCCGGAGACCCGAAACAATAATTCGGGCCCAATTACCTCATGACTCTTTGTAAAAAATAATAATTTTAACAAATTCTACATGTGCTAAAATTTTTATAGTAGATTATAGCTAAAAAAATTTAATCTATTTTTTCCCTACATTAGTATAATTTCTTTTAACAATTTTGATTTGTTTATTAAAATTTTTAGAATAAATAAAAAGAATATGATAAAATAAGTAATAAAAAAATGACAAATTGGAGAAAGTGCAAAAAAGGTCACACAGGATAAGAGAAAATAAAAGGTGGTTTATTGTTTTCTTTCTTTTTGGTTATCTTTTAAAAGATGATTAGTGTTGTGGATTCACTAAAAAATATGTTTCAAGAGTTGGACTGTTCAATATTAGTTTATACGTCAATTGAGTTAAAACATCATGATACAATTGATCTGCATACAATGTGGTCATTAAAACATCGTGAGGACCTTTCCATAATACGAGGGCACTGAAAATGATGCTCAAGTGAATCAGTCATTGTACCTTTGTTGGTCTCTTGAATTGTTAGAGTTTTTGTTGCTCCATCCCACATAGACAAACTCTAAGAAAGTTAAAATAAGAGAGTAGTAATTTGTAGAACATAAATATTAACAAACTTTTAATTTAATTGTATGCTATATTTTCTTGAAACTTGATTAGAAAAATGGTGGATTGGAATAAAGTGTATAGATAGCACATGAACACCACTTAATATATATGTTATTTTTAATTGTTGTATATGGAATCATATATTAAAACAAAATATATTAAGCATGCAAAGGCAAAGACTTAGGACATATAGGATAAACAACATTAATTAGATAGCTTATCATGATTCTATATTTTGATATAGGTTTGAAGTTGTCCCAAAGCAAAGCTGCATCAACTTAAATTATTGTAATTGATTATTGTCCCTAGTGATTATGATTATATCAAAACAAAAACAATTATTAAAGAAAAAGTGGTAATAATAACTGTTCCTTTGATTTTTCTTCTTCCCCTAAGGTTTGAGGGGAGCAAAAAACAGCTACAATCACCCATTTGCATGCAAGAATCATCAAAGTGCAATGAGAAACAAACAACTCATAATAATTTCTGTCTATTTCTCTTCTTTTCTCATACACACACACATATAAAGTAATATTTAGATATTATTTGATTAAATTTATTTAAAGTATTTTGTAAGCTTAATATTTTATAATATCTTTTTGGGTTTATAAAATACTAGATTTTATTTTAAAAATGAGTATTTGAAATGCTTTGATAAAATAAGGTTTATAGCTTATAAGATATTAACATCAGCAATTTTATAAATAACATAGTTAAAACTGCAAGAGCTCACTAAAATTTTGAAAATACGTTAGAAATTTCTTATTTTTTGAGAAGATCTTAACATCTTAACTCTAAGATTTGTATTTTTTTATTTAAACCGATTTAACCCGTCTCAAACCAATCTATGATCCAAAGAATCTCATCCATGAGACATCACATGCTTCAACATAGAACCACCTTAGACATCCTATATTCCCATTTATGTGACTGTCACTTATATATAAATAACTCGATTTTAGCCATTTACATACATATACACAATCATATTTACTATATTTATTTATTTCTCAGTATTTTTATCTGAAATATTAAATACTATTGAGCGTGATAATATTTATGTTCGACAAATTTCCACCAATCCAAGCTTTTTATAATTGAATTATTCACACAGAATGATAAAATCCCATCACAATGGGAAGCAAACTTTTCTCGAACTCATACATATCTTGAAATTTCAAATTAAATTATTATTTTCCAAGCAAAATCTCCCATTCTACAATGTGATCTATGACCTTTTCTATTCATTCTTTTCATTTTATCTTGAATCTTTGGAAGCAATTTCATTGATGGATCCAAAGCCATATGCCTTTTTACATATCCTGTAGAAGTCTCCCATCAACAGAAATCCATATCCCATTGAACCCTTAAAAGAAAAGGTTCCTTTTTTAAAATTCTTTATTTTTATTTTTTTTTTCCTTTCTTTTTGCCAACTAAAAGACTGGTGGAAAAGGACACCAAAGAAGCACTTGCAAAAGAAAATCTATTTTCCATGTGCGAATTTCCTGTGGCAAACAGCGCACTGATGACCTCCAAGGAAGAAGCGGCAAAAATGATGGCAGCGTGAGCCACATGGAGAGGGCAATCACCAATGCAGCTTATCCCCCCCACCCCCCACCCTGCCCTTCTTTTCACTTAAAGAAGAATAGTCCTCATCTGAATAGCTCCGCAACCTCAAACTCATTTTATTTAGGGTTATAATTGATGTAATCAGAATTGTTTCGGCCGACATTACCCTTGCTAGGGTTACAAACTCGCGCTCTTAAATTTGACGACTACAACATACAATCTTCTAAATATTTTTGAATTCTATTTGGTTCAAAAGAAAAACAATAATTTGGAGGGGAAAATTGATATATATTAGCTTATGATTGGTAAAAGAATTTTGAAATAGAATAAAGTTTAATTCAAATTTAGTGTGGATAATTCAAATAAGCTTATTTCGATAATGTTTTCGGATTCGTATCCTTTAAAAATCGAAATATATTATATTTAACTTCATCATGACATTGAAGAATGTTTGTTGAATTTCTAAAATTAAATGGCTCAGGTGAAACTGTATCAATTGGGAATATGTGTTAGATTACACTATCTATAATTATTTTTATTTTCAATTTTTTATCTAATTGTTTAGAATTGTAAATACTTTTTTTATTAAATTAAATTCAAGTATCAATAACAAAAATTCAAAAACAAATTACTATTTTATTGATATAACTCGAAAAAATATTTTCCTTATGAAAAAGGGCAAACACACTATTATATTTTCCTTCGAACATTTTACTTGTAAGTTCCTTCGAAGGTAGATAATTATTTAGAAGACACAAAATGTTGTTTGTGTGTGTGTGTTGTGTGTGTGAGAGAGAAGAGAGAATCTAAGGGTGTACGTAGGGCCCAACAATATTCGGAATGCTATAAAGCACCGCCGTTCGATATGCGGCGATCCGTCTCCACTCTCAGCCGACAGTATAACACGTTTCTCCGGGTCCCACAATGAAGCACCACCAACTATTTTTGTAATTAGTTACTCTCCTTCGGCGCTTTTATTTCTTTCTTTTTTTTTTCTTTTTGATTTTGCAAAAATAAAAGTGCAAATAATTCGAGTTAACTTGTGAATTCGAAGCTCGAATTGTTTTAGACTTGGTCAAATTAAATAATATTTTATCTCTATTTAGGATTGATATCAAATTGTCTGTATTTATATTTAAGGTTTGCAAGACCGTATATGATTTAACATAATTTTTTTATTTTATTAATAAATATATATTACTATTGTTTTATTTTAAATTTATGCTTGAAACTATTTAACTTATCTTTTTTGGAAGAATATAGTATTCTGCATGTAGTTTTCTTGATATTATTGATAACATAATTTAAATAATAATATAAAAATTATCACTGATAATATGTACATTTTATGAATAATTTTTTTATCACTAATAATATTGTTAAGTAAATAGGTTTTGTTTTGGTAAAATATCATTTAATCATGGCAGGGACTTGCATTTAAATTATCATTATTGATAGTTGGTGATAATTTAATGTGATAAAAATTATCATAGTGACCTATAACAAAATTTTAGTTATCGTCATTAATAATTTAAATACAATTATTATCACTATTAAATTATAAAAATATTATTATAACATAGATTTATACATAATAATAAGTGATAGTTTATTAGTTTTTACATTCTCATTTACCATTTTCTCACCTTTTTTGTTTCCCTTGGTAGTGCATCAACTTTTTTGACTAGTAGAATAATTTATAGTTACTTATATTTGGTTCTTTGCTTTTACTATTGGGACATTAAAAAAATTGGTGTCTCAACTAAAAGAAGAAAGTTAGATGTTCATAAGTCAATTGTTTGAATTTTGTTTTTATTTGCATTGAATATTGTCTTTCCATATATAAGTTTTGCAACAATATTGTCGATTTTATTTATTTTAGCTTTTGCATTTTATTCGATATTCTTACTTTCGTTGGTACATCTACATACTTTATTGTTGCTCCAGTATCCCACCTAAAAAATACTATTCCTATTTATATTATACTTACAGTTGTTGCACGTGATTTCGCGTGCATAAATATATTTTGAATATTTAAATGATATGATTCTTTTAATATTTGAATGGATGATGAAATTGTACGGAGTTGGAAGGTACAATTGTTGTGAGTATTTGTGGGAGATGTTGGGTGGTTTTTGTAAGCATTCAGTAGGTTAGTGGATTTTATGAAAAGTATAATTTTAATGTTATTATTAGAATATTTTTAAAGGAGAATTTAAAAGATAAATTTGAAATATTAATAAAATTGGTGTTCAAACTACTCTCATGTCTCGAATTCTTTATTTTACCCTTCAAATTAAATTATTTATTTTAATTGTTGAAATAAATTAAGGGTATTAATAGTAAATTTTCAAAAATAACTTTCATTTGTGAGACAAAAATGAAATAATTTGTCCCCATTAAATTATGAAAATACATTTTTACCCCACCCGAGTAAGGAGGTTTTAAATATAATATTAATTGTATGATGAACAAGTAAGAAACATTAATTGAGCTTAGTCTAAGAGGGATTTCAAAAATATGATCTCATATGCCAAAATTTCACCTTTTGAATGCAATTGAGAAACTAAAAATAAAAATAAAGTAAAAGAACCAAAATTTCAAATGAAAACCCGGATATTAATAAAGCAAAGGATGAACAAAAATTCAAAATTTTGATCCAATTTTTATTATAAATTTCATATTCGTAATAGATCAAGAGGGTATGAATTTGAGTGAGCTTACATTATAAAGTGATCCATAAATTTTTTAAAAAAATTTAATTAATTTTTGAAAATAAGATATCATGATTTTATATCCCCTTTTAAAAAAATAAGAAGTTCCTAATTTATTTTTGAGATCTTATTAAATTCCTATAATTTTAATAATGTTAATTCTAAAATTATCATTTTTAACATTTCATAAACTTCATTTTTTTTCCCAAACACTTCAAGAGCTTACTTTTAAAATAAAATTTAACATATTGTAAATTCCAAACATATTTTCTATATAGAAGTTTAAATTTCCTATATAAGAATTTATAAAGTACTTTAAATAAATTACCCAAACACCCTCTTGACCTTCATCATATCAAGTCTCTTTATATCATATTTTCTCACATATCAAAGTAATTCGTGATCATGTGCACTAATTTCACTCAATAAATTACAAGTCGAGCATGAACAACTTTATCCTACATGTCTTTTTATTCAAATTTAGTGGTTTCTGAGTCATAATAAGTCACACCTACAGTTTGATTTCCACATTCACTTAAAAGTTAAGATATTTATGAAGTTAATTTTGCTCTATCTCTCTTCATCGATACATATTTTCGTAAATCTTTTTGTGGGAAAGTTATAAATTCAAGAAAACTTTCTAATGACATGCCCGACACATGCATGAATAGGTGCTCAAAAGTTTTAACAAATTGATTAAGCTAGACTATAGGTTTAATAGAAATTCTTTCATCTATAAAGTGTAACATAAAAATTAAGAAACTTTTGTGACCAAATTCCATTGCTGGCACAAACCTTTGCATGCCCAATCCCAAAGAATCATTTCTCCAATTTAAAGCCAACAGGCTTCTTGAACAAGAGTTGAAATTTTTGAATGAATCAATACATAAAAGAGGGAAGAAGAAGAAGAAGAAGAAGACCATCATGATTCAAAATGTGTTGTCCCAAACAAACAATGATCTAAGTCTTGAGGGCCCAAGTAAAGAATATTTTTTAGCAAGGACTTGTAACCAGACCCACAACTCCCAAAAAGTAGACAAAGACCACAAGTGAGTGAAATGACAAGAATGCCCATTGGAAAGACCAAGAATAACTATTAATAATTGCAAGATACAAATGTATATATGTGTTGATAATAATCAGATTTATCGTCAAATAAAAAAATTGAGATTTTAAGATATTTATAAGTTGTTTCTTGTCTCGTTTTTGTTTGATGATGCACTGGTTTATAAGGACAAAATCTCACACAAGTGTCAATGACACGATAATTACGGAATTGATATTTTATATCCGATGATAATTATAGGTATTCAAAAACTACAAACACGTGTCTTTCCAAATCTCTCTACCAAGAAATTTATAATAAGTCGAAAATTTTAAAACAATTTATAAACTATTTTTCTGCCTTCAGAATAAAATCCTAATCGATGGGTGCCACTGATATCCCCAATTAAAGCATCTTTCAAAATAAAATTCCTCAATTCGACGTATCAATATCTTAAAATAATTGAACGAGACAGAAACTTATAATAAGTTAAAGATTTTAAAACAATTTTTCTACCTCTCGAATAAAATCCTTAAACCATCCTCAAATCAATGGGTACCGTTGAGATCGCCTATTGAAGTGTCTTTTAAAATAAAATTCCTCAATTCGACGTAACATTAAATAATTTAGAGAGAGAGAGAGAGAGTAATGGAAGAAAAAGATACCCTGAAGAAAAGGGATGGCACAAATGCCATGAACAATGAACTTGTCATCACGTGAAAGATGCTTTTGTTTTTGCAGTGATAGGGACTGTTTGGCGTCCTCTTCCAAAGCCATTGATTTAGGTATCTCATTGTATTCTTCAACTCTTTGGATCCCCAATTCCCATTTCCTGCCGACCCAATGAATGACAAGTGACAATGATTCAATTTGTGAATCTTGTGGGGGAGGTATAAATCTATAATTTAGGCCTGCTGGTGAGAAAAGATTCTTTACTTTTAACCTTTTTTTATTTTAATTTTATCCAAAATGAATTTCACTAAATAATTATATAATTACAGGATAAGTACCACGTACGGTTCATATTATTTGAACACTGCAATCATTCATTATGAATTTAATAATTTTTTATTTATACATACAGAAGTACACTAATAATTCGTAAAATTTAAAACTCGAACCTTACTCGTATAAATATAAAGATGATATTATTAAACTAATTGACCACTGAATTCATTAGTAATTTGACCAAAAGTCATTAAAATTGAAATTATATATATACACACACGCACACGCACACACTCTATTATCACACATGTATGTAATTTTATGTGCAGAATTAAGTTCAAAGTATACCAACGTATCACGCTAATATACAAGGGTATAATAGTCATTTTAATATATCAAACCGGTATTTCTTTATTTCTATTTTCAATTTTAAAATCTATTCCTTTAATAAGTTATAATTTGATCCTCAAAAGTCCCCTTAAGATGCTTCTCATGTCCTTTAACAATTTGGTTGTACTAAAAACAAAAATTCATGTCAAATCGATAAATCTATTATTGACTTAGAAACTCAATTATATTGCATATATATTATTTAAAAATTAATTCAAAATTAAATATCAAACACTACTAGTAATTAGACAGTTATTTGGACTTATATTATCAAAAACTTGTACGAAATTTCACTATAAATAGAAATATGTAACATATATATTAAAGATAAAACTCTCAAGCCAATACCTTCTCTTCTTTCCATCCATTTGTTGATTTTTTTTAATATATATATATATATATATATATATATATAAAGAAACATATTCTTGGATTCTGGAAAGAGCAATTATAGTGTGGAACAAAGACCAGATACCATTTCTTGGATTCTGGAAAGGTACTCAAAAGGACTATCAAAACTATATATAAAATAAATTTTGTGTATTTTCTTGGTAATGATTCAATTTTCCCTGATCAGTATTGTTGTTTTATATGAAAAATGTAACATATATTATACAATTTATTTTTTAATTATTTAATTTGAGAATATTTGAAAAATATATTACTTTATTAAAAGAATAATATTTAATCATTTGTAATGCTATCTCAAAAAAATACACATATGGGTATTAATTACTTTTAGAAATATAAATAATTTATCATTAATTGTTGTCAAAATATAAGTATTTAAATATATGTATCATATTTCAATTTAAAGTTTCTTGACTTAAAAAATACTTTGTTTCCAAATTCCACGCAATTATTAACATTCCAATCATGGAAAATTGGATTGGAAGGAATCTTATGCTCTCTGACCAAACGCTAGTAAGAATATAATTTTGTTTTTGGCTTTTTTTTTAGATTTATACATACAAATATATATTTATAATTCGTTAGAGTATGAACTCTATATATATAAACGTAAGAATAATGTCACTAAATTAATTTATGCTCAACAAGAATGGTATTTTATTAGAATTCGTTAGGTTTTCAATATCACACAGATAATTTCTTTTTTCTGTTTTGACAAATAGATACGTTGAAAGTTAATTAAGTTCGAATTCTTAACTTCACACTTTATGTATAATATTTTTATTATTGGTTCAAAAGGCCATTCGATGGATATTACACATTTATGAGAACGATGACACCTCATAAGAATGATATTTTATTTAAAAAAAATCATTGTCGTATTAATTCTAAAAATGATATTTGCACTTAATTATTTTTATGAATTTGTTTAAAATGTTGTGGAGTTAAGTAAATTAATCAACTATTTTTATTTTTTTAAATATCAACAAAAATAGAGCACCTATAAAATCAAATAATGCAGTGAATTTAATTGCAAGTATTATAGAAAATCAATTTGCCATATATATAGATCTACTAGTTAGTAATCAATAATTTATTTAAACAAAAGCTAATATTAATATTTTAAATTAACAAATCATCTGCAAATATATAAGTAGGACAAGTAAAATAAGGTTTAAACAAAATAATATTTACAAATGACTCAAGCCTTGGTGATCAATAAATTAAATAGTAGAGAAAAATGAACAATACATAGGCCGGATATCATTAATAGTAAATTGAGTAGTACAAAAAGCACAGACAATAAATAGGTTCAATTGAATGTCAAGAGAATTAAACAATAATTTGATAAAATTAATAAATTTTTTAGGAAAATAGGAGGAACATCCAAATAGGAAAAATATAAAAAATATATATATATATATAATTTTATTTTCCAACATTTTAAATGTTGCTTGTCCAATTTATTCTTTAATTTAGTAACTAAAATTATTAATACTACGAGTAAATCTATTGAACTAATACCAAGATCGAATCACAAAAAAGCGGATATGATTTAACAGTTAGTGCCAAGCAGGGATAAAGCCATAAATTTTTATTATAGCAGACAAAATTGAATTACTAAAAATATTATATTTTATAAATTTTAAATAATAAAGAATAATGGCAAAATATATATTCTTAATAAAAGAATGGTCATTTTATTATTTGAGAGATGGTAAAATTATAATATTTTAAAATTTTTAATATAAAAAATTAAATTTCAAAATTTTG
>JACGDI010005541.1:38457-60610 GCA_014898725.1 Jacaranda copaia
GCTTTTGTATTCAATTATGAATATATCAAATATCTGAACAATCTAGGCAAACACGAATTCCGTCAACGTAGCACCACTAAAAATCAAGTAAAATTCACGAAAGTCGATATTAGTTTACAACTAATACCAAAATCGAATCGCAAATAATACTATCTAGAGAGTCGATGAGCTAAATTCTTATGGATTGCAATTAAATTATTTATAGATTAATTTTTCAAAAATAAAAATAAATTTTCATTAAAAAATTAATTAGTTGTACTTGTACTTGTATAAATAGTAAGAAATTTTGATAAAGATTCTAGAATTCTACAAAACGATGGAATCTAACGGCTGGAAAGAAAGCTTGTCGGTTTTCATATTTAGATTTAGAAATTAGGAGTAAAAAAAGGGGGGAATCTTTTTCTCTCTCCACCTCTCGCTTTCTTAGGTAGAAGTGAGCAATCCGGCACTCGGGTCCCACCAGATTCCTTATCTCTAAGCACAAGATTGGTTGTACCACACGCATTATCTGTGCGCTCCAGCCATTGCCAAGTGTCAACACCGCATTCAACGTAGGATTTCTCTTTTACACATTTTCCATTTTTATTTTTTTTTCCAAATTTAATAGGAAGCGTGTCTGTAAAAATATTAATAATAATAATAATGACAAATTATTAGTATTTTAATGTTATCAATCTATTTCTATTGCTATATTAAGAAATGAGAATTAAAATTTGATAATAACAAAATTTATTGTTATATATTAAAAATTTAATAGCAGTGATATATTAATTATTATACTGATATTTGTTGTACATATCTATGAAAAGATATCTTAAAGGGGGGAAAAAAAGGAAATCAACTTATGAGTTGTATCAATGTTTTAGCTCCTTTTTAATTTTTTTGGTTGGAGATAAAATTTGATATAATTAGGATTCAAAAAATATTTTTATAAAACAAGTTTTATTTTTTAAAGAGAATTATAGGTAATATCTCAATTACCTAATATAATATCGAACCCTTTACAAATCTATATTTGATAAAATGTATGCACTTGTTAATGGAAAAAAGTTTTGGATATGTGAGGCGGAATAAGAAACTATTCGTTTATAATTAAAATAATATTTTCAGATATATAAAAATTGAAATTGTATTTGAAGTGATAAGATATTACATCATTCTTAAATTTAAACTAAAATTTAGATTGCCTTATCCCAATTCAAAAAGAAAATAAATAATTGATTATTTATTTATAACTTGCAAATAGTAAATTATTTTTAATTTCTTTTTTCTCTTTCTTATCAAAATCTTGTACCAAAATGAGGTACTAATAATTCAACCAAAGATTTCAATTCTATTGATTACATTTTTATGTTGTCATGTGGATTGTCCTTTTGTTGAAAAGGTATCATTGTTTTCCCAATTTTGTCATAATTCACAAACTTATGTGCTGTCAACCAAACTCCACCTTCCATATTAATTTGACTTTAGTGCCAAAATATTTCAGGGAATGTTTGGTTATGTTTTTTTGTTTAATTTTATTATGTATTTTGAGAGAATGAATTATTAAAAAATATGAAAATTATTTTTTGATATATTTATTTATATTTTGTGGGAGATATTTTTTACTGTAGTAGTCAAATCAATGCTTTTTTGTTGAATTTTTTAGGTGAAAATAGAATTGAGTTATTTTTTTAATGTTAGAAAAAACATAACCAAACAAAGCCTTAGCATTCTCATTTAGTAGAATCGTATTTTGCAACATATATATTTCAATGATCTTAATGTATTTTAGGTGTCCATTTTTCCATAAGTGTTTGTGGGAATAATGTGATGTTTCTTAGGTGATAGTGATAGATAAAAAGGTCATTATTTTCAATTTAAATAGAATTTTTTATTTTATAACTAAGGTCAAATGGCAAGTCATGTAATTTAAAAAATTATTATAGTAATTGTTCTTTTTTAAGATAGAGTAAGAAAGTTGGTGACAACTGATAATTCTTTTTAGGGTAAGAAAGCTGTTAAAACTGATTATTCTTTTTAGGAGTTGGTATGGCAGTCGCCTCCCTTAAATTTATATAAAATTTAAGGATTCTATTATTCATATAGTTTCATTAAAATTTAGAATTTTGCGCTCCTGAAAAGATTAGCATTTTGACGCTAATAAATAACGACTTACAAGAAGCAATGCCTGTCGTCTCATAGTTTTAGCTTAGCTGTCTACCTAAAAACTGAAATCTCGACAGTTATTAAGGACCCTACATTTCTCCCTTTTTAGACTTCAATCTTGTTTTTCTTATTTCATAACGTTCAATTTTATTATTTAAAATAAAATTTTTAACTCTGTTTTATTCATTTCTATTCTATTCATTAAAAAATAAATAAATGCACACAAGGTAAAAGTTTTTCACAATAGTTTCTTGGGCTACAAATGCTCAAAGCACTAGGTTTATGGTTTCAAATAAAGTATGATTATTTAAAAAATCCAATGTCTTGTGGGTAGATGAGTTGAACAACTAGAATTATTGTGGATAATAATGATGTCATGTTAGAGGAATCTTGTCTTAGTAAAGTGGGCATACTATACATTCAAGGACCAAATAATTAATTTACATATATGCAAGCCACTAGCCATGTTCCATGTACACATAAGATGTGATTCTTAATTAGGTTACCATCATTTGCAAATAATTCTTATAATTACAATACTCTACAATTTATAAATATTCACTCATATTTTTTTCTGTAATATTTTAGATGATTATTTAGAAATATTCTGAATAAAATACACAAAAATATGTGAATTACTAATGATAATGAAGATAAAAGAATCAAGATACAAAAATATTATTAAAAATGATAACAAAATTCAAAATTAAGCCCAATATTTTCAAAATGCAGTTCACCCTGTGAAATTTCAAATATTCATGAAATCTTAAAAATAAATATGTGTTTATGAACTCGAAATTTTATTTTGAAAAGATGGCTATGCCCTTTAATACATACTCGTGACAGATATGCAAATATATATATATATATATTGATGTGATTAAAATTGGACAAAAAGAGGATTTCTTAAATTAACTAAAGATGGCAAATGAACTTTAGAATTAGTCAATTGAGTAAATGAGCCGGATAATCCAAAGGATAGGGCAAGTTCATGAAAAAGGATGGATAAACCCTAATGGGTTTAGGCCCATCAAATTTAAGAATCTATAAATACCAAATTTCGGAAAAAATGTAATACAATAAATTATTTACAAATTTCTCAGAATGGAATAATCCTTCGAAAAAGTAGATCTTTTTGTGTGCGTTTCTGAGAAAATAAATCGATACTCTACTATTTTTTGAAAAAAATTTGCTTTATTTTCGAGCAGCATCACATCTGTATATATACACATATGTATGTATATATATGAAGAAGAAATATATTTTTGATGTAAATAAAAATCCACATGTGATAAAAGAATATAAAATACAAACTCAATTCATACTTATTAGAATAATTAAAGGAAAAGATATGATCTAAAGTATTGATCATATTAATAGAAAATATTCAATCTAATGCCTCGATGAATTAGAAACTTGTTATGAATTTTGAATTTCCTATTTTGATAAATATTCGAAATTCTACATATTTAGATCAATATATCAATAAATCACAACTTAATAAATATCATAAACAAAAATATTTTTACCCAAAAAAACCATTTTCTATATTTATTCATAAATATATGTATATATGTGTGCACGTATATATATAGCATAAGATAAACTATCTGTCTAGACACACAACTCGCGCATTGGCCTCACCTCTGCCAAAACTCGGCGCTGTTAGACAGAATCTTCTAGTTCTCCAATCCTTCCTTGTTCTTTCAGCTTCTACTATTTCTCTCTCTATCTCTATATGCTCCCTGTTCACACTGCTCAGTTATATATTAATATTATTACACGCAAACACGCATAGACAACATAGAATTATAATTAGTCAAAGATCTGGCAGGAAAATGGGATCCTTAACTCCCCCGGAGCTCACCTTAGACTGTAGTTTTTCACCGGAAAAATGTGTTCCGAAAACCGCCGGCGAGTTTCTTGCAGAAGTTTCGAGGATTCCTGATTTGTCTGAGAAGGTTTCGAAGCTTGATGACTATGTGAATCGGCTGCAAGATGAGATGAAGAAGATCGAAGCCTTCAAACGGGAGCTCCCTCTTTGCATGCTCCTCCTCAACGATGGTGAGCCCCTTTTTTGATTTTTCGGTTTAATGTCTTAAAATTGGTTTTAGTTCTGTTTTTTTTCTTGGTTTTTATGTTACGATGGTGGGTTTGTTCTATTGCAGCTATTGGGACAATGAAGGACGAGATAATGCAGTCCAAGAAATTAAATGTGGAGCCAGTGTTGGAAGAATTCATACCATTGAAGAAAAATATTGATGAGAAAGATGAGAAAGTTGAGGGTTCTACAGGAAATGAGATTATCAATAAAAGGGAGAAAATGAATTGGATGAGCTCTGTGCAGTTATGGAACTCTGACAATCACCATACAGATAAACATTCTCCCGCAAAATTAGATAACATTACCAAAAAGGTACAAAAAAGTTTGTTAAGTTTTTGCACAAGAATTTATTAAGTACTTATGGATTTCTTGGTTTCTTTTGATAATAGAGAAAGGAGGAAGAAGCAATTGACCGGTCGGAGATGATGGATAATTTGTTTCCAAGTGGTATAAACAGGACAACGGGGAGGTCATTTGGGCCTTTTAAGGGGTGTCCTGATTTTCCAGGAGTGCCATCTCTTTCTCTTAGTACTCCTGAAATCAAGAATTCTAAGGAGGAGATTTATTCCAGGGGTTTGAGCTCGAAATCTAGTTCTAGCAAATCAGGGGCCTCCTCTGGTCAATCAAATTTGAAGGGCTTACAACAGCAAACTGCAAGGAAGCAAAGGAGATGCTGGTCGCCGGAATTGCACCGCCGGTTTGTCAGTGCCCTGCAGCATCTTGGAGGTGCTCAAGGTTTGAATTCAAGAAATACCTAATTTATTTGAGGTCTTTGTTACTTTTGTTGGGATTTGGCTGTGGCTTTTGGCATGGCTTTCTTGATGAACTCTTTGTCATTTGATCCAATAGTGTTTTGCTGAATAGGAACAGAGTTGATAAATGCAAATAACTCTATACAACTACTGGATAGAGGATTAGAGCAGAAAGATCCATTAGATAATTAATGAACTATAGTTTCTAAGTCTCTCCGACAAATAATCAACAATTCGAATTGCTTTTCTTGTTTAATTTTGATAAACCAGGATGTAGGAGGATCTATTATGGAAGTAAGAAACCTTTATACATCTCGTCACCTCTTCATTTCTATTGAGTTTGGTGATTCCCTTTTTGGTTTAATGTATAGTTCCCATTCTTAGGACAAGGAATAGTGCAATAATTTGAACGAAAGTGATCCCTCCATGTTATCTAATGAGAGTCTTTTGGAGAAATTAGAGGTCTTATTGTTTGTGCCTCTGAAGTTGTTCTTCTTGCGCGTCTCAATTGGATTTTGTTCTATGCTGTGCAGCTGCCACTCCTAAGCAGATCAGAGAGCTTATGCAGGTCGATGGTCTCACCAACGATGAAGTCAAGAGTCATTTGCAAGTGAGTTGCTATTGCACTTTCTTCCTTCTTATAATTTGATTTGTGAAGAATTTT
Organism: Jacaranda copaia; assembly: GCA_014898725.1. Classification (NCBI taxonomy): domain Eukaryota; kingdom Viridiplantae; phylum Streptophyta; class Magnoliopsida; order Lamiales; family Bignoniaceae; genus Jacaranda; species Jacaranda copaia. The sequence continues at coordinate 44,126 of JACGDI010005541.1, forward strand.
GATGCTAAGTGTTTGATTTCGTCCCATGATGTCAGAAATATCGGCTTCACACGCGAAGAGTTCCTCCCACAGCAAACACCGCCACTGTCATGCTGGGAGGTCTATGGATGTCCGAAGAACAGTGTGGTGAATCATCGAAGCAAAGTAATTCCCTGTCCAGCTCGCCTCAAGGCCCTCTTCAGTTAGCCGGATCCTCCAGGGGTACGTCCATAACCGGAGGCAATAGCATGGAAGACGAAGACGATGAGAAATCAGAGAGCCATAGCTGGAAAAGCCAGAATCACTTGTCTGGGAGAGATGATGTATAGATTTGTCCACCATATTTTTTGCAGACATAAAAGATGTGATACACATGGGTGGACTTTGAGTATAGTAACTTTTACTACACAATAATACTATAGAAAAGATTGATTGTGAGGCAAAGTGTGTGAAATTTTGCAGGATTAGATTCCTCTCCGGCTTTGTTTAATTGATTTCTTGAATCATTTGGACTTCTGATATAAATTTCTAGTTAACTCCCATCTTGATATTATGAGTTTTTGTTCTCATCAACGGACCAAAAAATTACCATGTTATATTTAGTTTTTTTGGTTTTTGTGGGATTATGTTGATGAGCTCGTTTTTTGACCAATAAATATAATTTAAATAGGACATTTTGCGGCATTGGAAAACTTCTATGGCCACATTAGATTTGGAATGTAAATAATAGTGAAGATCTTAATGTAAAAAGATAAGATGAGATCAAATAATATATTAATCTGTTTAATATAGAAGATTAACCTTATAATTAGGTGCAAATATAATCTACCACAACCTCTAATCCATGTTTGATGTATGGGATTAAATGAATAAATAACAAAATTACCCTTTAATAACAAAAAAAGGAGGGCACATTTGGGAATTTTTAATCAGACACAATTGAAATAATAATAATAATAAAAAAAAGAGGGCAAGTAAGGGAGCAAATTTTTAGTGGAGATGGAGATTATAAATCTTGCCTAATTGCTGCTATTGTAGTGGGTCAACCTGTTCTCATAATCTCTCATATCAAACATGAGATTAGGCTAAATTATTCTCATTTATCTAACCTAATTTTACAAATCAAACGTACTCTACAATTATATGGGATTATGTTGGATAGTGTCAATAAACCTCAACTTTAAACAATAGTTATAATTATAATTAAACATTTTACAATGATTCGAAAACTTTGTATAATTCAAATTGAACGTTCAACAGCAGTATAAGACTTCTACAATCACACTTGAATTGCGATGTTGATTTTCCATCTTTTTTTTTTCTCTATTAAAAGAAGAATTTCCTCTCCCTTCTTACTTTTGTGCATAAACTAAGTTATCTTCTTTCTTTCAATGGAAGAATCAAGACTTGGGAATGGAAGATGCCTTTTAAGATTGGGCAAAGACCAAACATTAACTTTTGTTTAGCACAAGGAAAGGGCATGGTCCCACTTACAATATACAGCACCCCCAATTTGAAGCCTATTCCCACTCTTTGTACAATTAGAAATACTGGGTCAATTTGCTTTTTCATCATTTTTTTTTCAATTATGAAGTATAGTATTGTATTATTTCCAAAATTATAATACCAAAACACAAAATCTTCTACTTCAATTTTTATCTCAAAAATAAATAATTTTACACGAAATTGTACAGAAGCAAGTGTAAATCGATGACTAAAATACTTATATATAGCCAAATTTTCATGAATTCTATGATTGTAACAAATATCATTTTATCATCATCCATGAGGTGGTAACATTATAATCATGCAATTTGCATGTTTATTTTTTTGATTTTCATGGAGCTAAACTATGGTATAATTAATTTTTTTGTGTTGAGTTGTCAGTTACATTTATTTATTTTTGTAGGAGGATCGTTCTTAATCTCATCTAAATATCCTTTACTGCATCGAACTCACCCCCAATTTAAGATTAGGATTGATACAATTGAGGTTGCTTCGACCACCACGTCACCCCTGTTAGGATTACAAGTCCACGCAATTGGGCTCGGTAAGAGTGGTCAGACAGTCAGTCACACTTATATGTGCAGGATTTGAGTTTCAAACACTAAATATGTTTATATTGATATATATAGCCCTGTTTTTCTATTTGTTAAATTTCGAAAAGAACTCATAATCCATAGCAAGGAAACTCATTATCATACAATAACCTTTTCAAAAAGGTAGATACACAAGGGGAGGAGAGTGATAATGAACAAGATTTGTGCTTATCTCCTCTAAGATACTAGTAAGATTGCTGCTGGATTATTTAATCCGCCGCTTGATTAAATTAATCAACTAATCCAGGATTTTAGGTTTTACATTGGTTTGGTTGACAGTATTATTAAAAATTTAAAATAAAAGAAACACTACCACTACTATTCTTAGCCTTTTGGAGAATTCAATGTTGTTCCTACTATCTGTCTTACAACTAAAGTCAAATTTTCGGGGAATCAAAAGATTTAAGAATTCTTGTGTCCCAATTGTTGGAATCTACGTAAAAAAAACAGTGGAATATATTAGGGAAAAAAGAATGGTTCACAGATAGACAAAGGGGAGAATCTTGATTTGTTCGAAATTCAAACTGGAGAACCTCTGTCCTAGAAAGTTGGTTTCTGCTGCTTTTTAATTCCTTCTGGGTCAATCCATCATTATTTAGTTAATTGACATTTTAGCCCCTCTAGATATTTATTCTAAACCCGATAGATATTTTATTTTATATTCCACTTTACGAATATGTAGGAATTTGTATTTAATTATCGAAACTATAGGTCATATTTCGTCTTTATTGGATCTATTTATCTATTTTTGAAATACCCTGAAGAAAAAAAAATATTTCTTCTTCTCAGCATATCACTATATCAGTTACTAAGATGTAAAAGTGGGTTCTTCTTTACAAGAATTTTATTGTGTAATGACAATAAAAAATATCATATTTAAAATTTAAATAAGGTAATTTTTTTAAACATGCACTCGAAAAATAAAATAAAAAATAAAAAATAATTAAAATAAAGAATTTAAACTATCGAGCAATGTATATTGCCATTTTATTTATGACTTTTGACTATTGCACCATTCCCACTCTTGACCTTGTAGCCCTCTACACACACATAGTTGTTCTACTTTGAAAAATTCACTATGAGTGCCAATTTTTAAATTATTAAATGGGGACTTTTTCTTTGTGGGGGTTTCAAGTTTTCCAATTTTATTTTAATATAATAATCAACTAGCTTTAATGACCGTCGTTTCATGCGTTACTTAATAGCTATTAAATTATTAAAAATGACTAATTCAATTTAAATAATTATGAATATAATTGACTTTATCATAAGTTGAAGAACCACAAAATGGTCATTAAAATTACCAAAATGATGGTCCCTTAGGATTAAAAAAAAGGAGCACTTTTAAATACCTTTTCTTGGACCTTAGGGGTCAATTTCTTATAAAGATTTCACATTTGAACCTTATAATCCAACAAAGTTATATCCCACTTTTGAAAAAAATTGGAATCCCTTTGTGATGCTTATCCAAAGTGCTTGAAAAATAGTCCCTTTTAACAATCAAAATAATAGAGAAAGAATCTTCTAGACAAGATGTAATAAGTGAGCCCACTTCCATAGAAAAAAATATTGTTAGGTGAGAGGGGGAAAAAACAAAAAAAGAAAAAAGGTGGAACCACCAAATTAGGTTTTCAAATTCTACTACTTAGGGTTCTCTTTACCCCCCTTTTAATAATGGCTACCTAATTGATTGGATTCCATTTTTCAAAATTCAGTCAAATGTCCTCAATTGTATAGTTTATTATTGGAGTAGAGAATTTGATACTATGCAACATATGACTCTTGATGTGCCCATCTCATAATATTCCTTTCCAAATATTAAACATATTGTTGTTGGAAAGAATAATGTCCACCCAAGGGCATGAACAACATTTAACAAGTTTTATATATAGTTGTAGTTTGGTTGTCCCCTCATAGATAACACATCCATTGTTTTTGTTTTCAATTATTTCTTAAGTTTCATTTTCTAATATCAAGTTTTTATCTTTTTTTTTGTCAATTTAAATTGTGGGTTCTAACCCAACGAAAATTTCTAATGTTTAAATCAGTCTACACTCATGAAAGAAGACAAACATTGCATCAAGCTAAAAAGTCAATACAAAATAATTTAACTTAAAAGATAATAAAACCTTTCTGTACCTTATAAGTGAATGTGTTTGTTTGTTTATTTATTTGTTTTATATAATTCAGACTCTTGATTCTTAATTGGGCTCAATCGTATCAATGTTTCCGAAACTTAAGTTTACTGTAGCCCAAAAAACTACTTACAAATTTAGCCATACTAGCTAACCATTTTATGAGATGGGTTTTGACGATCTCTATCCATAGAAGTTCGACAATTAAAATATTAAATTAACATAGAAAATGAAACACAAGACAGAACGTGGAAGAAATATTCCTATCGATCTTCTTATGGTCCATTTGAGGCCTTAATTCTACCCAAATGAATTTGGGCCTTAATGGGCCAACCCACAATCTACTATATCTTGGGATATTACACCAGTCTTTCTAGATGATCATGTGTGGTATGCGTGTGCACAAACTTTCCTCCAAACCTTAGGATTTGGTCAAACCCACGAATTCCGGTCACATGTAAGAATGAAAATCCATGAACTTCTTACTTAAAGAGTTGAACATTAGCAACAACTATTATTGAGGAGAGAACAACAATTTTTCCCCTCCCATTCCAACACCATTCCTACCAAAATCAAAATTAGTGGAAAAAAACACTCAACCAACTACATAAAGAATTCCTTAAATTCCTATTCTCATTTCGATTAAAACGTAATACGTAAATTGACAACATACGTATTCAAGAAAACAAAGGTTTGATCCAAGAATTGGATCATTCTTTAGATAAAAAAGGGGGTTTCGAATCAAAAATGGCCCAGGCAACTTATAAAGATTTCGATATCAAAGATGACTCGAAAAATGAGAGAGAAACTGAGATGAAGAGGAGCAATAGTAATGGGTCATTTAAGTTCAATGTGGCTGCACCGGAGTTCGTGCCGGCATTGGCCCAGCCGGTGGAGCATACGGCGGCGGCCCAAGTGCCCATAACGGGCTATTTTTACCCATGTTTTCAATTCATTGATGGGACTAGCGGGAGTTGGATTTATTTTGCTGATCAAGAAATTACTATCCCTTTGGTTCAGACAAATAAGCCCAATGGGAAGGTGGGCTCGGCTCCCCCCACCCCACAGGCCCAGCCACAGGCTAGGGAGGTTGCCCTATCTAATGAGCTTAAGCAAAAGATCATCAAACAGGTTTTGTCTTTTTCTTTCCTTATGTTTTTATTTTTAATGTATGTTCCAAAAAACTATAATGTATGGACACGTGCGACACAGACATAATACAACACAGAATGTTGATATAAAATTTATAAAATTTTAAAAAATACAATGCGATTGTAATACATCTATTCAACATACATAATTTCTTTTATCACACACATATTATGCGTAAATTTAAAAAGATAAGTCAATTGAACTATCAAAAAATAAGTTCATATAAATTATTGTGCTGAACTTTATCAGTGTCAATTGTGTATGATAGGGTAAAAACAAGTTGTATTTTCGTAAAACGTTAAAAAAAAAAGATACAATAATACTTTTTCAAGTAATTTTAGAGAATTTTAATTTTTGGTTGCTTATATTATTACCCTTATACTTTCGACAAAAAAAATCTAATTTATTCAAAATGTACCAGAAAACATATTTGTTTTCGTGTCTGACATGCTATTGATACTGTCATAATTATTATTTTTGTTAATTAATAGAGATGGGGAAGAGGCATGTCGTAATTGTAACAATATCTAATCAATACGAATGATATTTTTAAAGTTTCGGCGCATTATAGTTCAAAATTCAAGAATATTGACACGTTGTCAGAATTAGGACATGTTTGCTATTGCTGATTGTGCTATTTTTGGGGGGTTAAATGTGTGTGACAGGCAGAGTACATGTTCAGTGACATGAGCATGCTAGCAAATGAGACTCTTGCTAAACATGTGAGCAAAGATCCTGAAGGCTATGGTGAGAGATTAACTCTGATACAACTTCCAAAACATTTTAGCTAAAAGTGAATCTACTTCTTCCAATATTTCTTGAAAACATGTTTGATGCATTTTGGCTTTCTCAACAGTTCCAATAAACTTTGTTTCAACTCTAAAGAAACTCAAATCCCTCAACGTTAACAATCAGATGGTGGCTCAGGCCCTCCGTTCCTCTTCAAAACTGGTTAGCCCTTTTGATCAGGACTAGAAACTGCATCTTTTCTTGTCGGAACAAACAAATCTAATCCATGTCTCTTTTACCATAGGTTGTAAGTAGCGATGGAAAGAAGGTGAGACGCAAAGTTCCCTTTACGGATAAAGACAAAGAGGAGCTGCAGGTATATATATACAGTCTCTCCTTCATCTGCTAGCCAAGAAAAGTTTTGCTAAATACAAGTTTTTTGGTCGTATTTGGTGCAGTTGAGAACTGTTATAGCTGAAAATCTGCCTGATGATCACTCCCATCAGAAGATTGAGAAAATGTTTAATGTGGTAGGAAGGTGGGACACATATTTGCCTTAGTTGCTAACTTAAGTTTTTCTTTTTCTTTTCGTTATGCCAAATTCATACTTATGGATTATGCATATACGCTTATTTGCAGCATCAAATCAATCCGAATATGCCAACCACAAGAACACAATTCGTCCCGTTCTTCTAAGGGCGATGTAGTTGTTAGTAATAAGGTATTCTTTGGCTTTGGAATACAAGAAAAGTGGTTATTTGAGAGTATATTTGTTTATTTGTTTGGTTATCTGACTTGCGCCCTGTTCGGCTTTCCTTTTGAAGCTTCATGCACTGGTAGAGTATGAGAATGCTGAAGCAGCAGAAAAGGCAGTAAGTTTTTGCCTCTGATAATAGCTTATAGCTTGTTTTTGATTCATGCCTTGTTTTTTGAACACTATTGGATCTCCTCAGGCTGAGAAGTTAAACGACGAAGGGAATTGGAGAAAAGGGATGCGAGTGAGGCTTATGCTTAAACGCTCAGTAAGTGAAAATAGATCCATATAGTTAGAGGGTGTTTGACTAAACTTATTTAAAAAATTTTATAAACTCCTGTTTTTTAAATTTATTCAATACTAAAAAATTTATTGAATACTTCCTAACATTTTATAAACTTTTAAATATTTTACGAGGTATTTTGAAAAACTTATAAGGTCACATTGTTACACAGACACCTTCGTACTTTACAAACTATCCATTCCTTACATGGCTTTCTGTATCAGAAAAAACATTTTGATCTTTTTAAGGTTAAAATGTGCAGCCAAAGACTGTGTCGAAGGGCCGGAAGTCTGATCTTGATATGTCTTCAGACGAAGAAGGACTAGTTCATCAACCACATGAAGATGGCTCCCGACTTAGCTCCTCAGAAGATGTAAGTGCCTTTATGTTTGCTAAAGTCGTGCAAGATTCATTAATAATCAAAATATATGAATGAACATATATATATATTCTGTGCAGGCCGATGAAAATTCTGCTACACTAAAGAGAAGGTGGTCTAGAAACCGAGGGAAACCTAAGCATCGTCCTCAGCTTCAGGGGACACGCAGCCTGCCTACTCCATTGAGCAGCAGCACCTGCCCGGGACAGCCTATGAAAGGACCAAGAATGCCGGATGGAACCAGGGGTTTCACTATGGGACGAGGGAAGCCACTTTCCATCCCGGTTCAGTCAAATTAAAGATATTTTGAGAAATCAAAATCGTATATAAATTTATTAGAGACAATATTTTTATGGGACTGTTTGTTCCTGGATGGATCGATGGATGACGCAGCAATTTTGCTTCTTCCTTGTACTTTGGAGGCCATGATTTTGATATTTTTTTGTACTTAATTTTTTATTTTATTTTTTGGAACAATGTAATTAGTAATGTTTCATTAACTAGGAGTCTAAAGCATTCAAGATTTGTGATGCAAGAGATCATGATCTCTATTTTCCTTTTTGGCTGACTTATGCATCATGCTACTTTTTTTTTTATGTTAAGATATATGAAATATATGTTCTCTTTTTGTGTTTTGATTTGGTTATTGCATTAGTTAAAAGTGTGGTGTCCCATGTATCTTCATAGTAAATTTAGCCAAAAAAGGATAAAATAATATCAGAATTTGTTTTATGTTCGGTAACTCCAATAAAATAATATCTGAAGTGATTTAAAGTATAGTAATCAAAGCAAACAAGATGTCTAGGTGGATTGACTCATTAAATTCCCATGAAAATTAATGTGTAAGTGGATCGACTCATTAAACAAGACATGAATGTGGATTGACTCATCAAATTTTCATGAAAAAAGATATGTATACGGATCAATTCATCAAGTTTTCACAAAGACATTATATATTAAGTTTTTATAAAGACAGGGTATAGCCGTACAGACAGGAAAAAGCACTTGTCATTCATTGATTATTACTAACATTCCAAGATCGTTTAGATCAAAATATAACTTATGAATTACATGTTAAGCTGCATTTGATAACTTTCAATATAATAATAAAAACATGATGTATAGATGAATTGACTTATCAATACGTATAGATGGATTGCTATTTATTAATTAGTAGCGTTAACATAAAAACATTTATTGGAATATAACTTTTAAATTAAGTATTGCAACATTGATTGCTGTGAAAAGAAAAAAGAGAGTTGTACATTTTTTTTTTATGGAGTTAGCTCCCTTGCTGCACAAAATTTGCAGCCCATAAGATGAACTTCTGGATTCTTGTTCTGAATCTGATGAACTTTTACTTGTAGAGACAATGAACTCATTACTGTAAAATCTCAGCTGAAATAATAAAGAAGGAAGATCATAATTAAATTATGGACAAGGTGAAAAAATAAATAGGGGTTGTTTCTTCATCAAATGAGAGAATTCTTGAATGAGAAAAGATATATTTTATACTAGTGGAAAATAAATCAATATCATTGCAACTTGGCCTATTAGCTCAGTTGGTTAGAGCGTCGTGCTAATAACGCGAAGGTCGCAGGTTCGAGACCTGCATGGGCCAGAATTTAGGTTTTTTCAATTTCTTCTGTTTTCGAACTTTTTTTTAAATTTTTTCTTCTTTGTCATTTCAATTCCCTATCAATCTAATCGTAAACTTCGATTCAAAATCTGTACACTCAGTTTCACTGCAATTCTTTCCCTGATTCCCGTTTTTATTAATAAAAACGTGGGTATTTTAAACCCTAGCGGCGAGGGCACAATCACCTCTGATTTCAGCATGATTTCAAGGTGAAAGAATTCTGCTATTTTTATTAACATTTTTTGAAATGTTTATAAAATTTATATTGCATTACACTGTAAATCAAAACAACCATGATATACTTGTGAATTTTCGGGCAATAAAATTTTGTGTATGCTCCGTTGCAGTTACGGCGAAGTATCGGGTTGGATGGTGGAAGTTACACCGGAATTTGAAGAAAGGGGCTGGATTGCTCATGAGATGCTACCATTGAATAAGTATGTTGTGAATTATTTTATTAGCGAAAATTAATGTTAATATTTTATTTTGTGATATTTAATTAAGATGCGGACAAAGCTACTTGCCAACAGTAAAAAATTTGGAGGTTGTTGTTGGGGGGTGGGGATGCGTGGTACACAAAAGTAGCAATTCAGATTACGTCCTCAATTTTCAAGAATTAAACTATGTCTTAGTCAATTAGAGGGAATTTTAGGTACACTTATGCATATTCGAATTTTGTTTGTAATGTTTTTAAGCTCTGAAGTTGGACGCCAGTTGTCTGATTAATGCAGGTGCCCGCAACAATGGTGTTAAAATTTGAGGTAATTGAAGGAAAAACACAAAGAGTTAGCATGCAAGTTTTAGAGTTTTTGAAAACAGATGCTTATGTAAAGTTTTATGTATTACCTGTCAGTATACTTGCATTCTTGACCCTGCCTCGACGTTTCCATTGTTCTTTCTGCATCAAATGATTGTTCCATAGATTTGTCTATTGTTGTTTCAGTGTTAAGTGGCTTTTGTTCTTATGCTAGTAGATAACTCTGCTCCATCAAGCAAATTGTGTGGCCTTTGGGCTTTCGATAGAGTTTGCAGAAGCTGAACTAGGGAGATGGATGTATGCAATATGTTTTCGTGGCTAAGCCATTGAGCCCTCTCTGAAGTTGGTTCTGATAGCATGAAGAATCTGCTCACTTTTTAGTACTTCACATTAATTTTTTGTATGAAATCATGGAGAAGGCATATTAAGATATTTATATGTGGTGTATTTTGCATTTTATACTTCTTCTAATGGGGATGCATTGATCTGCTGGTTATTGATTGCGTTACTGTTCTAATTTGTGTATCGAGTGTGATTGCATGTAGTTAATATGACTAATGATGATTGTTGCACAAAACAGCATATGGTCTTTAATTTGTTCCCAAGTTGCTTGTGTTATTGCTGTAGCAGTTTCAGACAAGTAGATCCATATGCAATTAATCCTGTTTTGGTTTGCTATTGTTTAACGTGATTTGGATAGTTTTATATTCTATTAAGTTGCAATTTGGGATTGTCAAATTGGTTTGCCTAGCTGATCTATTTGTTTTTTCTCAGCCGGATATCACTTGTCAAATGTTGTCTATAGGCTAGTGTTGGAATAATAACCTGAAATCACTAGTAGAAATCAATATGTCGGAAGGTCCCCAACAAAAACCTACAAAGCTTAAGCCAGAAATGAGGTAGGAAGGAAACAGATCAATATATAATAAGCAGTAAAAATCCAAATGATGTACCTTAGTTTAATGATGACTGGTAGTAATTGTAGTGGGCCTATGGTGTGGCTTGTTCCGTCAATTCTAGCTGGTGTTGTGGGATCTTTCCAGGTGTAGCTCTTGGACAGTTAAAATTACAGGTCAGCTTTGAGTAAGATTTGAACTGGGTTCGCTGATGCAAAAAGATGCCGGTTGTGGAGTATTAGGGCATTAATTTAAAAGAGTGGGTAGAATGGACTTTCTTGAACTGAGGCATATCAAGTTGACTCTATGTTCTTCTCACAAATGCTAATAATTTAATTATAACCTCATTTCAGTTTGATATGAAAACAAACTATATGTGCAGACAATTTTTTCCAATACCTCTACTCTGCTTGCTTCTCATCATAAAAGTTAATGTATTTTTTAGTCTTTGTGCCTTGACAAGTCTTTGCACTTTTAATCTTCTCGCCTTTAATAAAGAAACCTGTGTGTTCCTTTTTTCCCTCTCTCTCTGCTACTATATCCTTTTCAATGTTGAAGCCAATCCTGTTCCACTTCTAATCTAATCCCTGTCATGGGCACTTAAGATTTAGTGGTTATGCAAAAATGAAGTGGTGTAGCCTTTATCAATTATTCTACAGCATATGGATTGTCATAAAGCACATTGTCAATTCCTTACAACAATTATCTAGTTAAACTATTGAATTAACTGAATGCCATTTTGACACATAGATTTCCACTTATTGAAGGTGATGAAAAGTGTAAGTTATTTGCATTTGAGTGTGTTGACTTGCAAGTGATTCATTTCAAGGTCATAGAAAAAATATCTGCTGTCTGTTTGGGTTGCTTGTCACATGCTTAAAACCAGTATTCAGATACCTATCAAGCTAGAGAATTTATGTGGCCTGTGATGCAGGTCTGAGAAGAACTTACCCGAGAAGGAGTCTTCAAGTGAGGTTAGATCTTGAGCTCAAGGTCTAACTGATGCGCTTTGATCTCAATTTGTACTAATGTAAGGATCTAATAATCGCATCATGAGAACACACGTCAGGCTTGCTAAGGTGAATCACGTGACCCTCAATCAAAACCCTTTGATGCTTTAGTTGGGGTTGAATTAGGGATAGTATTGAGGTTTTAAGGTAAACTAGATCATAAAATGACATACCTTGCCAATTTGAAAGTGACACTGTTTATAGTAAGCTTCAAGTGTATACTTTTATACCGAGCCAAACATAGGATTACAGGCGTTTGGATGTGCTTTGGATCAACGGCCCACAATTCAGGTTGTACTTTCAGTTTGGGTCGGGTCAAGATCTCACCCATTGACAAAGATGTAGATCTTGATCTAGAAGGTCATTATATTAAAATGTTGAGGGCATTTTTGTTCTTTCAAGGTCCAATCAAGTAGTACCTTTGTGTGAATATGCTTTGCGGTAGACATGGCCATTAGTTAGTCAAGAATGTAGTGGGAGTGCCACTCTTCAAGCCCACCAATAAATTCTGTTGAATCTTCCAATGTTCTTGCTATAAATTGAAGCAATCTCCACCCTTAGTCATCACCTCCATTACACTAACACAATTCATAAGCAATGCATCCCAGAATCTTCAATCCTTCTGCTTTCTTCTGCATAGTCCTGTATTTAGCACCTCTGATCAGTGCCGGTCCTGATGCTGCTTATTATGGTCAACCTAATGAGGGACTTAGTTATAATTTCTACGACAAATCCTGTCCTAACTTGTTGATGATAGTAAGGTGGGGTGTTTGGGCAGCATTACAAAATGACTCCAGAATGGCTGCTTCTCTCCTCCGGCTGCACTTTCATGATTGTTTTGTAGATGTAATGCTTCTTCTCTTTTTGCTGTTCCTACAAAGATTGCTACCTCCCTTATTATGCTTCTCATATTTTTAATCCTCAACTAGTTTGAATAGGATTTAACTTTCATTTGGAAAATGACTGGATACAATGTTACTTTTGAATTTCTTTTTCTGACCTTTGAGCCCATATGGAAGCAAACAGTTGCTTTGCCTCCTATTTGTTTCATAATTTAAGAGAAATCAAGTTTGGACTTTCATATAAAGCTTGCCTTACTTTCTGAGTTCCATGAGAATTAGATGGTGTTTGGGTATGGTTATAAGTTCTTAAACATCTTATAACATGTCATATAGTGTTTGGTAGAATTTTTAGAAAAAGTGCTCATAACCTCCTAATATAAAATATTTTGATCTTATAACCACTTTTAAGAGAAGTAACAAGTCTGTAATTTAGAGGGTAATTTGACTAAATTTATTTAAAAGATCTTATAAACTCCATATATAAGATATTTTTGGAACTTATAAGTTGTTAAACCTTATTTTTAGAATAAGTTATTAAAGTATTTAGATAAAATAAGATTTTGGAGCTTATAAGATATTAGTAATCGTATATTTGTTTTTAAAATGGTTAAAATTAAAGGAGCTTGTTAAAATCTTGAAAATAAGTTAGAATTTCCTTACTTTTTCTATAGAGCTTAGCATCTTATTTTATAATTTTATAAGCTTCTTTTGAAAAAAATTACCAAACATTTTCTGAAAGCTTTTCAGTTCTTGGCCAAACACCTTTTTACTGATAAGATATTGAAAAACTCCTTTAATTTTGATCATATCAATTACAAAATTGATATTACCGATATTTTATAAGCTCTATAATCTGATTCTATTCAAACAATTCAAAAACTTAATTTTTAAAATAGAATCTAGCATTTTATAAACTCAACAAACATCTTATAAAATATAGGAGCTTATAAGATTTTTTATTTTGTAAATCTATTTCAGGACATAAGGTCATTGCATAATCTTATTCTGTTGAAACAATTCAAAAATTTATTTTTAAAATAGAATCTAGCATCTTATAAATTCAACAAACATCTTGTAAAATGTAAGGTAAAATGCAAGAGCTTATAAGATTTTTTTCATAAAAGTTTAGTCCAAGACATGAGGTCATTGCATATTGCAGGAGATCAAGTGATAGTATGCTTAACTATGTGGCTATCTTTATGTTTGGCATAGGGATGTGAAGGTTCTGTGCTTCTTGATGGCACAAATACTTTCAAAGGAGAGAAGAATGCTTTCCCGAACCGCAATTCACTTCGAGGATTTGAAGTTATTGACAGCATCAAGGCAGATGCGGAAAGATATTGCCCCTCAATGGTATCATGTGCTGACATATTGACTCTTGCAGCTAGAGAAGCCGTCTTTCAGGTAAGCTGGATACTAGTATGAAACTTGTTCCTTTTGTAACTTCATCACCATAATTGGTGAAAGGTTGGGCTATGTGCTTAATTGTTACTTTTTTCCCCTTTATGTCTTGTATAGTCAGGAGGCCCATTTTGGCCTCTTTTATTAGGTAGGCTAGATGGATTAACTGCAAGTGAGAAATCAGCAAATGAGCAGTTGCCTTTCCCTTTTGAGCCTCTGGAGAACTTAACCGCCAAGTTTGTCGCAAAGGGTCTTGACCTGAAGGACATGGTAGTTCTATCAGGTAAGTTTAGTCCAGGAGAGTGTCTTAGTCAAATTTATTTAAAAATCTTATAAATTCCTATATTTTATAAGATGTTTTTAAAGTTTAGATCTTATTTCACACAAATAAGCACTTGAAATATTTGGATAAAATAAGATTTCGGAGTTCATAAGATGTTAAATACAGTTACAATTTTGCAATTAGTATGGCTAAAATTAAAAAAGTTTCTTAAGACTTGAAAAAGTAAGTTAGCAAGTTAGTAATTTTTCAAAGAACTTATAACATCATATCATCTTTTTCTGTAGCTTATAAGCTCATCTTTTTTTAAAAATTTGCCAAATATTTTATGACATCTTATAAGCTTACCCAAACACTATGTTAACTTCTCAAAATATTTTATAAGATATTTTGAAGAGTTTTTAAATTTACCAAAGTACCCTTCTTGGTTTCATGAGGCATGAAACTTAGTTTTTTTGTGCGTTCTATTGGTATAGGGGGGCACACTATTGGTTTTGCTCAATGCATCACCTTCAAGAACAGGCTATTCAACTTCAAAGGGTCTGGCAAGCCAGACCCTTCTCTCGATTCTTCAATGCTCTCAGGCTTGCAAAGTACTTGTCCAAACGTCGATAAGTCAAACAGCAATATAGCTGCTTTGGACTCTCAAAGCATGTACAGATTCGACAATCTGTATTACAAGAACCTCGTGAGCAACACAGGCCTTCTTGAATCTGATCAAGCTCTAATTTCAGACCCCAAGACTGCTACAATGGTCAATAGCTACAGTGTGGATCCATTTCTCTTCTCACAGGATTTTGCAGCATCAATGGTGAAGCTTGGGAATATTGGGTTGCTCACGGGAAAAGCCGGACAGGTTAGAAGGAAGTGCAACTCTGTAAATTAGTCTGGGATGTTTAATTCTTACATGTTCTCAGATATTAGCCCTTTCTAGTAATGTGCTTGTCTTAGGATTCAAGTTTCTTGGACCACTTTGTCTTGAAAGTTTGATAGGTACTGCTTTTTGTTTTGCCAAAGATGTTCATAATTGTGATATGATGGATGCATGATGAACCTTGTCCTTAGCAGCTGCTGATGTACATATATGGTCTTATAAGCATTTTGGTTTTGTAATAGAAAATGATTTGCAGGGTGGTTAACTTAAGTATTGTACTTATGTTACTTTACTTTGTCTTGTTAAAAGCTCCACATAAACTATTCATGTTTTAAGTAATTTACCATTCTTTTTCCAGAGAATAGTTTATTTTTGTGATGTAACAGGCTTTAGTAGTCACCCTCTTATAAATACTTCCAACCATATTAGACAAAGATATATATTCTATTAATTTTATCGCTTTGAGAATGATTTTTACCCTATTTTACTATTTCTGCTAATTTAAACGTCGAAAAATATTTCCAATGATTGTAATATGTATCTTTAGGCATAGGTTAGACCCTTTCATTCAATGCGAATGTGTACACCAAAAAATTCTATTAAAAAAAGGTATTTTGTATTTGGATGACAATTCAATATCAATATCACAAAAATAAACTATTCTCTGGAAAAAGACTATAATTGTGAAAAAATCTTTGTTCTCAAATTTTAGTAAATTGAGCACAAAATACTCTATTCATTGTCATTAATTGTACATCATCTCTAACACAACTTCTACCCATTGATACCCTCTAGACTTGATCCTACAATTCCTAATAAGAACTTAGGTAAGAGATTATCAATTGAACCCTCATATGCTTTTCAAATACAATTATATGGGTTTTGAAGTCTAGGACTTTAATTTGTTCGTATATGTTATGCGGTCAGCAAATTATCAATATAATCAAATCCCTCGAAGAGTTTTACGAGGATAGAACCATTTTAATCGATCATTGAAATTTCTTGCAACGCTAAAATTGCAAGTGGATAACGCTATACAATCATAAATAATTTAATGAATTATATAGAACTGAGTAAAAGTAACTAATTATGCAAAAATATTCTATTTTTATTTGACTTGATCTGATCCAATTAATAATATAACAAATATTATTATATTTATTATATAATTAATTGCTCTTTTTACCTTGTCACTTTACTACATATTCATAAACTTTATCTAATCACTAGTTGCAACGAACTTCTACAAATCTTGGCCTTCTCTTCAATTTCCTTC
>JACGDI010005541.1:61902-76007 GCA_014898725.1 Jacaranda copaia
AGGAGAAAAACTTTATCTTGTATTTTCTCAATGATTTTAGAGAACCTTCGTCAGTTCAATAATTTTTATTTATGCATGTAAATACGCACTTAAAATTTATTTAAATTTAAATTCGAATCTTATCCATATAAATATAAAAATAATATCATTGAGTTAAATAATTACATATTTTAAATCACTAAATATTGAGCCCAATTTATTTTGTGCTGTATGTAACATGGGCTTTTAAAAATAACTTATGATTGGTACTTTTCCAAAAGATTCAATTATTTTTATAAATATTTTTAAAGTGATAGATACTATCCCTCTCCGCTATTGTAGTGGAGAGGGATGATTGGGCATGCATGAGTCAGCTTTGCGTGGATTCAATCATAATAATATCGAAAATTGTTGCCAAGTCTCAATTTGCCTTTGTGCTTTAGCCAATTATTAGCATCAACTACTAAAAGTTTAATGCAGCACTATTATGATCTATTAGTGAATTGTCCCATCACCTATGTTGTCTTTTTAGTTCCATCCATGTCTTGATGTGAGTAATAATGCTACTTCCAACATTTAAATTACATTTTTTTCTTTAATTTTTGGAATAAATGTTTAAGTCTGCATATTTTATTAAAAATTCTTTTTAAATATCGATGTATTTGGGATAGAGTCAACAAGTACTTTAATCTAATGAACCTAATAAATTACTCAGGCCCAATTGATCAATTACATTAAGTCTACGAAAGATAAAAAAATACCTAAGGTGGATGTTTGACACGAAAAAAAAAAACAAATCCCTTTTTTAATTATATTTTATTTATTTTGAAGTAACTACAAAAGTAAATTTTGACTTTTAGTCTTATCGTTGAGGCATGAGCATCTATTCTCGTTGTACTAAAATTGAGTTCTTATTTCCACAACTGATCGAGTGAACCACATTGATAAAGTGACGATATAGATAAAATCTAAAATATGAAGTTTTCTTAGTTTTTGTGGGATTAAGGATGAGTTTGGATCACTTTGTACACAATTTTGATTTTTTAGGTTAAAAAATTGATTTATTTTTTATTTATATAATTTTCAACTTACAATAAAAAGTGTTCGTCGAGAATTGACATAGATCTCTTAGAATACGATGATGGCTATAAAAATATATGTTTTATTTAAAAAAAATATGTTTTCATAAAGCCCAAAAACAATTTTAGCATTTTTAAAGGATTAACTCCTTATATGTCCCAACTTTTTTCTTCACAAACAAGTCCCAATTGCATACAATTTTGAGAACCACACTTGAGGCTAACTTGTGAGATATAATTCAAGTGGTGGAAGGACATACAACAATTATCACAATAGTGCTGTGGAATAGTAATTTGTACTATTTCTTGTAGTTGAGAGGACTGCACCCATACACAAGCAATCACCTATGCAGCCTTTTATCCCTGTACTTGTGCTGTCCCCTTTGAGATTTCCACAGTTCAAAATCCAAACATTTCTGCATCTCAAATAAGCTAAAGTCCATATGGTGTTATAATAACTTCCCTTGGAAGTTTGGATTTTTCCTATTTGGGATTCTAAAATGTGGACAAATTTGGCTAAAACATTTTGCCTGTCCTCCCAAAGTATTGTGCCTTGCAAAATCAGCCGGGATATTTAGAACCCATTTTGTTTTGTTTTTTGGAGGTTTTTTTATTTTTTAATTAAAAAAAACAGTGAAAAGTTAGTTATAAGTATGAGTTTAAAAATAAAAATATTATTCGGATGTTTTTTTAAAATAGACTAATTATGTATGGTTGAAAATAGTTGTATTTGGATATTGATGTATTTTTATATTAAAAATTGTATAAATGTGAGTAGGAGAAAATAAAGTGTGAAAATGAAGAGAGAGTAAAAGAGCATGTTTGGGAAAATGTGTTGAGACTAAAAATATTTATTAAAAATAGGGAATTCAGGAGAAAAATGAAAACGGGTTTTGAAAACAAAACCAAACGAGCACTTATAAACTTCTATACTGTTTTGGAGAATTCATCCAAACAATACCTTGTGGTTCTATTATGTTTGATTTGACGTGATATTAATATATGAATTAAAATATCTTCATATTAAGTTAACATCTCAAAACTACTCATTGTAAAAATACAAAGAAATAATAAATAGACAAACTAATTTCCTCATTATCATTTCAAAACCCGAAAATTGTACAAGCTCCAACCCCCTTTGATTTTATCTTCTTTCTTTTTTCTTTTTTATATATAAATTCAAAGAAGGAAAATGGTTTTTGAGGAGAAATCAAGTAGATATACCAACAATTATTTTCAAAACTCTAGGATATGAATATTTTGGAAAAAAATTAAGTATTAAATCTATATCTAGACTTTATATACTAGAAAATATTAATAAAGTTGTTATTAAATCAAATAAATTACACAATACTGGAAAAACCCGATATAGGTTAGTATATAGAGTAAGAGAATGGCTAGGCATGTTTATAAACTTCTCAAATCATTTATAAAAATTTAAAAGTTTATAAAATATTATCTAGTGTTTTGTAAATTTTTGCAGAAAAATATCTTTAAGTTTTGAAATAACATGTTAGGATTTTTAAATTTGATCTTATAGAAAAGTATGAAGTTCCTAATTTTTTTAACAAATTTTTATAATTTTAGACGTGATAATTACAAAACTGTTATTATTAATATCTTATAAGCTCAAAAATTATATTTTATTTGAACATTTTAAGAGCTTATTTTAAAATAAAATTCAATAATTTATAAGTTCAAAAATTATCTTATAAAATATATGAGCTTATAAGATGATTTAAATAAAATATAGCTCAATTGCTCTCTAAATATTAGATAGAACTATAGGGGCATCAATTGAAGAAATTAAAAAAGAAGAGCCTGAATTCGAATTATGCCCAACAATGAGGGTCAATAAGCAAAATAACGATAAACACGCGGCGCAGGTTAGCGATGGCCAACGCCTAAATCAGGACGCATTTGAATAATGGGGAAGAGCTCGAAGAGTTCGAAATATATACAAAGCGGGACTTATTAGGGTTTTTATATTTCATTCTCCATCCTTCCAGAGTCTTCTTCTGCTCGCATATACATACGCCAATACATACAGGCACGCACTAACAGAACGTGTACTGTGAGGGAAAGAAAACAAACTATGGGTGGGAGGCCTCGCTGCTTTTTGGACATAAGCATCGGAGATGAGTTGGAAGGAAGAATTGTTGTTGAACTGTACAATGATGTAGTCCCGAAAACCGCTGAGAATTTCAGGGCTCTTTGTACCGGAGAGAAAGGCATTGGCCCGAACACTGGTGTTCCTCTGCATTACAAGGTTTTCTTGTTGTTTGTTTTCTGTATGTTGGAATGTGTGTGATTTGGAGTTGAACTGTGGTTATGTTTGTGATTGATGAATCATGACTAATAATTGAAATTTGTTAAAAAAAGCAGAGATTAGTTGGATAAGTTGTTGATGTAATAAGAGTTGATTTCGGTGGATATGTCCCAGGTGATTAATATTTTGTTGAAATGTTTGATAGGAAAATTACATTTTCTTTAGCTGTTAGAGCTGTTTTAAGACTTGAAAATGTGAAATTATTGATGATTGGTTTAGGTTAATTGCTATTGCCTCTGTTTCTGTCATTCTGGACATCTGGATTTAACGCGTGAGATTGTGTTCTTTCTTTAATTACGCCATGTGTGCTGAATGACTAGCTTTTTTGTGATGTTGGCTGCTTTGATTTTATGCATGAGTTGATTGTGTTCTTACTTTGGTTAAGCCGTGTGTGCAGAATGACTTGCTTTTTTTTTTGTGATGTTGATTGCTCTCATTTCATGAGATGTTTTGTCATGGATCAGGCAATTGTTTCTTTTTTAGGATATTTTCTTATGATAGTTTACATTTGTTTTAGGGATCCCGTTTTCATCGTGTCATTAAAAGTTTTATGGTACAAGGTGGTGATATTTCTGCTGGTGATGGAACTGGAGGGGAGTCCATTTATGGGCTGAAATTTGAAGATGAAAATTTTGAATTAAAACATGAAAGGAAGGGCATGTTGTCGATGGCCAATGCCGGACCCAACACTAATGGTTCCCAATTTTTCATCACCACGACTCGGACATCTCATTTGGATGGAAAGCATGTTGTATTTGGAAAGGTTATCAAAGGCATGGGAGTTGTTCGTTCCATTGAGCATGTCACTACTGGTGAAAATGATTGTCCTACAGTGGATGTTGTCATTGCCGAATGTGGAGAAATTCCAGAGGGGGCAGATGATGGCATTGCAAACTTCTTCAAAGATGGCGACTTGTATCCTGACTGGCCTGCCGATCTGGATGATAATTCTAGTGAGCTCTCTTGGTGGATCACAGCTGTGGAATCCATAAAGGGATATGGAAATGAACATTTTAAGGTAATGATTATGCAAGATCGCCTTTTCTTTTCTTTTTTATTTTCCTGGCTGTCTTGATAAAACCCTGCCTGGTCTTTGCAGAAGCCAGATTATAAGATGGCCCTTCGGAAGTATCGGAAGGCTCTGCGCTATTTGGATGTGTGCTGGGAAAAGGAAGGGATTGATGAAGGTGGTTTGGATAATCCCTATTTCTTCCATTTATAACTAACATTTCCCTATATCCACCGGGCAACCTGGATCTCTTTCATATTTCTTTTTGTTCATCTATTGGTGAAGCAGATAAGAGTTTGTATTTGAGAAAGATGAAGGCACAGATATTTACCAACAGTTCTGTGAGTTCCTGTTTTGATTGCCACTACTTCTTTATGATGTTAATATTTTCTTTGTTACTCCTGGAGTGGGATCGAATTGAGGAGAGTGCTCTCAGTGGATTAAAATTGATGACTTGCATTGATGCCAGTGATATATCCAATTAATTCTTTCCACACCCTGGTTTCAGTAAAGTAAGACTGGGACAACTGTTTTCATTATTATGAGGAGGGATCTGTATAATGCTTAACTTTTCTCTAGGTTATTCTCCTTACTATTTCTGTGGCATTCTTTGTTGGCATTTATTGTTACTTCTGCTTGTAACTCATGTGCGTACTCATACCCGATAAATGATCTGAAGACATGGATAACAAAATAAAAGTTGGATACAATTTGGATTCTACATTTGAAAGATGCTATGAAGTGGTATATCTGTGGTTTTTAATTCGTATGCTGGGAGCCTGGGACAGGTTCCCATGAATTTTGTAATGCTTACGTACATATATGGCATATATATATACAGCAAGCATTTACATATACACACACAC
Organism: Jacaranda copaia; assembly: GCA_014898725.1. NCBI lineage: Eukaryota > Viridiplantae > Streptophyta > Magnoliopsida > Lamiales > Bignoniaceae > Jacaranda > Jacaranda copaia. The sequence continues at coordinate 67,165 of JACGDI010005541.1, forward strand.
ACATGTTTGCGAATATGTTTTCTGTTTTAACATTTGTTCGCGTTAAGGTTTTAATTTAGTAATTACGATTCTCTTTTGTTCTCAAAGATTTTATATATATATATATATATATATGAATCTTTATTCTATGAACTCATCTTTCTTGGAATCATTTCAGTTTCATTTTGCCAACTGTGGCATACTCAGATCATGTCTCCAGTTCCTGAGAAGTAATTTTTTTTGAGTTTTGACCAAATAACATACCATCCATCTTTTCCTAGGCTTGCAAACTGAAACTAGGAGACTTGAAGGGAGCACTTCTGGATACAGATTTTGCAATGCGCGATGGTGAAAATAATGCAAAGGCATTGTTCCGCCAGGGCCAGGTTGGTTTTTTTCCATGAGCCAGAATAAGCCACTATGTGTATGGGATATCTTGGTTGGATTTGTATTTAATGAATAATGGATTTTCTAAGCAGACCTGGTGCTTTAATTTCAATTTCATTGGGTTAGCAAACCACAGGTTTTTGGGGATAGGAGGCTGAATTGGATATAGATCCCCCCACCTCGATTCACCCAAAATTGGGCTATATTTGGACGGATCATGAAAAAAACAGTTTCCAATTGATTGATGGTTCAGGCATGGCCACCAAGCAAAATTATGGGGCCCAACGTGATACAAAAACAATTAAATAGTTGTTCTTTAGTAAAATATCTGCATTATTGTTGCTATTACACAACTTGCGCAGAAATGCAATGGTTTCAGAAAAAAACAAAAAAGAGAGAGAGAGAAAGAAAGAAAGAAGAAAAGAAAAGAAAAGTGCTATGGTTCACTGGCCCAAGGTGAACATAACAGAGATTGCTTTATTAAAGTTGGAGAACTTTCCTTTTGTTTCATGGAGGAGGTTAATGAAAAAGTTTGCATGTGTAATGTGTAATGTGTGATATGCTAGGACTATTTTATGAATAATCAAGTTTGATCAGAATTATTAAGTTGTAACCCCTTTTCTCTTAAAATTTTATTTTGATGAACAAGTGGGTTTTTGCTTTTCCCCAGGCTAGTTTTTCCAGATGTCACTGATGTTTTGATACTCCCCTCCAACTTTATGGGCCCATGGCTTAGTTGCTGCAGCGCAATTTTTAAGTGATCACATTTGAAACCTGTGTGTCTTAAACTTCGTCATTTCTTTTAAATTGAAAACATAGAACTAAATTCTATGGATAATCGAGTAACCTTTTGCTTTTCAATAAGTTCTTTTCAGGAACTCTCTGTAGGCTGCCTAATGTTTGAGTTTATATTTGTTCATCATGCTTAATTTTTGATATTTGAGAGAGATAAGGATAGGATTACTGTTGTTCTGCAGGTACTTGTACTACGTGCTAACATACCTGTTAATTGTTCATATGAAATATGGCCATCTAAATGAATTGTGTAATGATGGTAATTATGACAAGTACCTTTTAAGGCATTTTTTGCTTGTTTGATGCATATTCCCTCATTTCTTCCTCTGTTAGCCATTGGCATGGATTGCCCTTTTGGACACCTCAATAAATCTATGCTTGCAGCTATTCTAACATTTTTAATATTGATACTTATAAGTTGTAAACGACCAGGCACATGTGGCGCTTAATGATATAGACGCTGCTGTAGAGAGTTTTAAGAAAGCGTTGGACTTGGAACCAAATGATGGTAAGTAGCAGATATTTCTTTCCTCCTCCACCAAAAACATAAAATAGTGCATCTTATTGGGCAGAAGGTGAGGAATTATCTCATGTTGTGTGCTGTGGATCAATTGTCATTTACAGTTGAAGCAGCAAAAATTTATGTACATGTTTTTCTGGGCCTAGTTGAAACCTTGTGTCTGACATTTTATGGGTTTTGCTGCAGGGGCAATAAAAAAGGAGCTTGCTGCTGCAAAGAAGAAGGTAATGACTTGTATTCGAATTTCTTATCATTAAAATGTTACATAAACTTGTGCGGAGAGCTGATTACCACCTCCACCCCTTACTCTCTTCTGGGTTTTCCGGAACAGATTGCTGATAGACGTGACCAGGAGAGAAAAGCATATGCCAAGATGTTCCAATAGTAATTGAGTAAGAATCATCCGCTTTAGTCTCATGACCTGACACAGAATGATATTTCTTGTCACTGACATTAGAATCCTTTTTTTTGGCTGAGTCTTCATCCCCTCAATTTGATATTTTCACTTTCTTGGGTAATTTAGGTCAATTGGTTCAGGCTTTTTTTGGTTGTGCTCAAATCACCTGAAGGGGTTTAAGGTATTGAACTACTTACAAATGATCTACTTTGTTGCAGAAGAAACTGGCAGCTGACTGTAGGTACTTGGTGAGTTTTGTTATTCACTCTGTCCGACATCTCCTCTGTTTAAATTAGTCACTACATTGTATGAGTTTAATCCTTTTCCGTACATGCTTCTGCTTGGAAACTATAGGTTCTCAAGATGAAAAGCTCGAAGAAACCAGATCCCCTTCTGGGTAAATAACATCGTAAAAAGTTATGCCTGGACCATTATAAAAGAGAACTTTCTTGGAGCTAAAAGGCAGTACAGCTTTTTTGTGTTGTAGCAATATGTCACTTCTTACTTTGCAGCTTCATTGAATCATATAAACAACAATTGAACTATGTTGGTCATGTTTCAATTACGGACTTTTGATTCAAGGCTGATGAAAAATGTTGTATGATGTACCTCCTAATGCCAACTGTTTCCTGTTATCTGATCTATTATTAGCTCACATGGGCATATTGGCGATTTTGTGTGTGTGTGAGAGAGAGAGAGAGGGGGGGGGCGGGGGGCGGAGGGATATGGAGATTTGGTCAGGAGTGATGTGCCCTCCAGCACAATTAGGAATAGACGGAGCTAAGTTAAGTTTTTAAAACTTTTAAGCTCAAGCTTATTTTGGAAAATAATAAATAAAAATAAAAAATTGTGATGCTTGGATTGATGGGGCTTATGTTATTTAGTGGCTTTTAAAATGTATTTATTGGAAATATTTATTATTATCAGTATCTTATTAATGTAATCTCAATATATTCTCTTGGTTGGGGTATAAGTATGCAAAATTAAACATAATTTATTTTTCAAAGAATTATTATGATATAAATTAATAATATTGTTACTGATTAAATTTTAGCATTATTCAAAATATAAAAAGCTTATAAGGACAAAATGTATCGAAATGATTTGTGAGCTGTTGAACAAATATTTATAGACTTCAATGGGTATCATAAATTTATTTAAAAGATCTTTATATGATTTATAATATGTTTTTAAAATTTATAAAATATTGGATTGTATTCTTGAAATGAGTTATTAAAATTAGATTTTGAAATTTATAAAATGTTAGTAATGATAATTTTGTAATTAATAGTTAAAAATTAAAGAAGTTTGTTAAGATATTAAAGGATAATTTTAATATTTTTATAGAGTTTGGAAGATTATAATACTTTATTTTAAAATCTTATAAGTTTTTTTTAAGAAAATTGTCAAATATTTTTTAGTATTTTATAAAATTTTAAATATCTTATAAAATATTTTGAGAAACTTATAAATTTATTGAAACATCCTTTTATTTTGTAATGTATTTTTAAGTTTGTAAACCACTCGAGAGAAAGTTTAGAAGTTAGAAACTTGAAATAATATTCCGAAGTATAAATCTTTTATAGGGAGTAGCAAGTGAGACAAATAAAGAGTTTTTTCATCTGTTCATTTTTAGGTAGCTCAATATGGTAAATATGTGAAGAGACAAGCTTTCCTAGGTGAATCTCGGTTTTAAAAAGATCAATTCTGTGAACTTTATGTGCTTTTTGTTCATTCATCGTATAGAAAGTTTAAAAAATATTTAGATAATTTAACTAATTTAAATTTGAATTCAATTTTTTTATATATATAATATATGTTTTTGATATGTATTGATTAATTTATTTTCATAGTTTGAATTATTTATCAATTACTTATTTTGATTAAAAGTTGTCTTTTTACAATTTCATACAATATAAAGGTTAATATAAGATAATAGACCAAGCTTAATAAATTTCTTATTTGTAGGTATGCTCCTTAACAGTCAGATGGAGTTAAAAACTTCTTATTTGGAGGCGTACCCTTTAACAGCCATACGGGGAGTTGAAGACTTTGATCCCACGAATTGTGTAAGCAAACAGAAGGTATGGGGATGTTTCAAAGGTGCCCATGTCCTTTTAGTGTGTCTATGATTGAGGGGCAGTTGTCCAGAATTTCCTTGAGCAATGCCAGCTTCTTTTGTGTTGCAGTTATCTTTTTTGTAGTCTTCATCCCAAAAGAAAATAAACAGTTTGCTGCATTTTGAATTGTAAAACATTGTTCACACAATATAAAAGTTAATATTAAAATATAATATTCGTCATATAACTAATTTTGTATATTTAATACATAAATGATTAATTATAAATCATTTAATTAATTTATTTTGACTAAATCGAATATGTTGTCCTTGACTTATTCCCTTAACAATGAATCATGCAACTTTAACACTTTTAACCATCAATGTAGCCTCTATTTTCAAGTGTAGTATAAAGCATGTTAGGAAATAGTTGAAAAGTTTAAATCAAAGAAAGATGCAAATAAAATTTTAGTACAAAAGTTTTTTTCTAAAAGGAAATCTCTCCCTCAAAAATAACTTTTCAAACTTGATTTTTTAACTTGACTATTTATATGATTTAGGCTCTACACTTAGTCATACTCTCTATTTCTTTAAATGAATATAGACATTGAAAAATATCAAACGGTTATGAGAAACTCTTTTGAATTCTTGAAAAATATTCCACGTTTATTCTAAATATTTTTCCTAAGGTATGTTTTAACTCATAGTTATTACTACTAAATAACTATAATATTTTAAAATATTCTAATATTCTTTTCAAAATTCTACACAAATATAAAATATTATGCAAATTTTTAAAATTATATGAAAACATCCAAACACTGCTACGATCATCTGAAACTTCTATTCATATATTGTAGAATTTTGCAAAACCTTTTGAACACTCAAGATTTTTGAATAGATTTTTAAAACTTCTTTATTTTCTTAGAATATGTTATAATTTTGCATTAGTATAAATAATATTTTTCCCTCATTCTTACTACCTTATTGGAAATGTATGATTATAATTTTATTACAATGCTTTTGTTAAACTTACGTAGGTATAAGGTCATAACAGCATCACTCTATTACATTGCAAATTGCAAAGTTGCCTAATTGGCCAACTTGTGCTGTTATTCCCTTACTTTTTTTTTTTTTCTGGTGAAATCCCACTACCTTTAAATTGTAATTAACTTCTTTTCCCACGCAATGATGGAACATTAATAGTTTGACTTAGTTTTAGTTGACAAATACAGAGTGTGTTAAGACTTTTGAAGGTTAAGAAAATTGGTGGTGGACGAGGTAAGACTTCCCAAGTCTAAATGTCTTAAAAATCCATATCCAAGTTTACTTCAAGTCGATTTTTTTGACCTATGTAAGCTGACAATAATTTTTTTTTTTGGAACATATATAGCAATGAGCTTATTGGTGTATATTTACAATTAAGGAGACATTACATATCAAATAATGAGAATTATATCAAATTATTATGGTGAGAGTTCTATTATACAATTGACAGCAATTTTATAGAATTGATATAATTAAATAACTATATATTACTTTTTTTTTACAATATATATATATATATATATATGCGTAGAGTGATGTTGCTTCTAGTCAGCATAAGAGAAGATTGATTATATGTGTCGAGTATAAATTAAAAAAAAAAAATCATGTGAAGGGTAGAAGTTGTGTTGTCATGTATGTATGTATTTGCATTGGATATTTTGAGTTAATAACTTGGATATAATAAGATATATAAAGAGATGATTATGCTCTCATTATTTTAAAATATTATTGATTATATATCAAAATTTATACTCAATTTATTTATGTGGGCTGATTCGATCCGTTTTTAACTCATGTAAATTCACAATCTAAATGCTCATAATGAGCACGTGGCACTGTCCTATACACTAAACTGATAAAATTACGTATTCTATTGTTGCAAGCTATTTAGAAAACAATCTCGAACTCTATTTCCTTCTTTATTGCTTTAAAATTTTAATTTGAAGGGCTTTTTTTGAACCACAAGTAATTTTAATTCATGATTATAATTTTAGATTAGATCTCTCATCCTATAGTTTCACTTCCAAAAGCAACCTATAAACCAACTCCCATCACAAATATATAACAATTTTATGGAGTAGCTCTATGAGGAAAAAGGGAAAAAGAGGGGCAAACCAAACCGCGTAGGATGATCAAAATATAATCAAGTGGTAAGACTTGAAAATTTATTCAAGAAAATAGAGACCCATAAAACATATCTACACCTTATAACAATTTCTAATGGTATCTCACCAACCAACTTAGGAAAAAAAGAAATAAATTTTTGTTGACTATACTAAAGTGGCATGCCTTTTTGCCACTCCAATAATTGCTATATATACCCCTAAACTCTCCCTCCTTTAGATCACCATCAAATCAATCACCTTAATTAGTAGCATTAATTTGATTTCTCCTCTACTAATTAGAGAAAAAAAAGAAAGAAAAACATGGCTGTGAAAAGTGCAGCAACCCTTGTTCTTCTTGCGGCAATGTCCATGTTCTCCATTGCTATGGCAAACAAGAATTGGAGTGCAAACTGGAATCATACTGGCAACGTCTGGGGTTACTGGCACAAAAATGCCACTCAGGGTTCCAACAGATTCGTCGTTGGAGGATCGGAAAACTGGCATTTTGGGTTTAATTACACTGACTGGGCGATCAAGAATGCCCCTTTCTACCTGAACGACACTCTAGGTGATTATAAGCTTTTCAATTTGTTCATATATATATATATATTGTATATATGCTTATTTATGAATTGTATGTATATATGGTATCTAGTTCTTTTTTGAGTTTTTCATGCATGCATGGCTCTCTATTGTCGACGAACTAGGCATGACAATGAGTTTGGGTAAATCAAGACCCTGTCCCGGACTTGTATCCCATATGGGGCGAATTTAGAGTTAAAAAATTGTCTTGATTTTATGATGCTCGTCTTGAATATATAATAGGTATGTACATATATATGTAGAAAATTAGAGTTAGGTAGGTATATACATATATATATGTAGAAAATTAGAGTTTGGTGTTCATTATGACAAAGTTAATAAAATTTATAATTACATGTTGTGCTTATGCTATTTAGATTAGTTCACATGAAAAAAAATTGTACATTTTTAATTGAAAAAAATTCAAAAAGGGTTTGGTGGGTTAGATGCGTCAAGTTTAGGGTTTAAGATGAGACAGCATGGATTTAAATTTTCTATTCTATTTAATCTTTCATCTTTTTATTCCAGTTTGATGAATATATGTGAAGTTTATATATCTGATTTTCATTTATTATTTTTATATATGATCTCCAATTATCATTTTCATAATAAACTTAACATGTACGCATAAAATAGAATAAAAGATGAAATATGAAATGAAATAAAAAAATCCAAATTAAAAGCAAAGGAAGATGGGGTCGGGACAGGCTTCCGACTGTGCCAGACCTTCAAACCCATCCCGTTGCTATCCCCATACCTAAATTTTGTATATGCCTATTAAAAAATAAGGAAACCAAATCTTGAACTGAACTTATAATCTTGATATAAACTTCTTCACAAGCTAAGATTCAACACTCACACACACACACAGCACATGCACGCACATATAAACTCTCTTGATGATTTGATCATATGGATTCTAATTTTTGCAGTTTTCAAGTATGATCCACCGAACGACACCACATTCCCCCACAGTGTTTATCTGCTGCCGGATTTCTGGAGTTTCCAGAACTGCGACCTGAGAAGGGCCAAGAAAATAGGAGAGGTGAATGCGGGAGCTGGCGAGGGGTTCGAGTTTGTGTTGAAGAGATGGCAGCCTTACTACTTTGCCTGCGGGGAGCGCAATGGCTTCCATTGCAAGGTTGGCCTGATGAAATTCGCCGTCTGGCCGTTGCTCCATTGGCCGTTTTATTAATCAACTGCTGAGTTGAGGAGAACGTACAATGGTGTCATGAAAATGAAGAAGTTATTAAACTGCATGACTGCAGTTAGATTTCCATTTTTCTTTTATTTCCTCTTTCAATACTTTGCTTGTATTTCCTCTTGAAGAAATAATGAGGGGTGGGGTGGGGGGTGGGGGTTCTCCTGTAATAGCAATAGGGTTCTTGCTGAATTTATCAGTGTGAAACTCAATAAAATTTTGACACAGTAGTGTGTTTATCTATAGGAACTGGTTTGGCCAGTCAGTGTTCATGACAGTTGAGACTTTGTATCAAAGAGTACAATTTAGTTGGGGATTAGCACTTTAAAAACAACAGTCTGCACCAGTACTTTTGAATCCAATTTATTCTTTCATGTATATTTTTGAAGCAAAGAAGTGGACTATTCTAAACTTGAACCAAAGATCTTATCTGTATTAAAGAGGTTCGGTTTTATTGTGGAAATTCTGACCCTTTTTTAATCAGGATTAAAATTTCAGAAATTGAAAAAAAAGGAATATTTTAAAAAAAATACATTTCGAATTTTGATTTTTCTCATTCAAATATTTCAATATTGTATTTCGCGTGAGATTAAAAGATAAAATTGTCAAACCAATTTCTTCTTCAAACTTAGTTATAGTAGATTTTTCAAACCATTATATTCATTGGCAGTCTAGATTTTTTATTTTAATTAATTAGCATATCATATTTTACTCCATATCATAAATAAAAATAAAATATATTAAGTATTTTCTTACAAAAGCACTTGGTT
>JACGDI010005541.1:76107-93522 GCA_014898725.1 Jacaranda copaia
ACTTTATAAAATACATATAATTTATATCAAAATATTTATCTAGAAAAATATTTTATATATTTAACATGGATCTATAATACAAAATGAATGATAATATCACTTTAAATAGAAAATTTGAACAACCCAATGTTAATTCTATATGTCAGAAAAAAGTAGCTCCACCTCCTATACTCGGATATGTCGAGTCATCTCCTCCAAACTATGAAAAGCTTCAAAAGCCCGCAGGTATCGAGATAGTCTCTTTTTCAAACTTTCAAATATAATAAATTAATTATCAAATAATGATCAGTAATTAACCTATAATTAGTTAAACAATGATCAATAATTAACCCAAAAATAGGGGGGCAATTGAGCGAGCTGAGTTGAATTTGAAAAAAATTTTCAAGTTCAAGATCAGCTCGATTTGACAATTGAATTGTTAAAAACTACATGCTCAAGCTCAAGTTCGAGTTTGAACTTGAACTCGAAATAAAAAAAATATAATACAATATATATTTATCAATAAAATAAAAAAATAATATTTAATTATATACTAACTTGTAAATCTTGAGTGAAGATACAATAACTCAAGATCGAATCGAATTAGAGTTTGAACTCGATTCATCAATACTCGAGGTGAGTTGGCTCAACTTATTTGCAGTCCTGTCTAAAAGGCAAAGGAAAGAAATGCTTCCCTAGTTCTGGGGGTGTAAACGCAATTTGTAGGAACTTTAGGCACTACTTAATAATTTTGTTCTGAGCCTGATCGATTTCCCGATATCAATTTCGTTTTACCCGCCGAGCTCTCTTCTCTTGCGAAGATTTCCATTTTTCTCCGAAAATGCCCCGCCGCAAAGTTTTACAGCGAGCGCTCCACACCCAAAATCTCCAACCTAAATCGGTAAATTCACCGTATCTGACGTCGCCGCCTCCACTTTTCTCCTCGCCGCCGGACACCCTCCTTGTCGACAAGGCCATATCAATCCTCAAACGCCATCACCCCTCCCAACTCGACCCTTTAATATCCCAGTTCACCCCTCAATCTGCCTCCTATTTGCTCCTCCGATCCCAAAACAATCAAATCCTAATCCTAAAATTCCTCAATTGGGCTCGTAAACTGCCATTCTTTAGTAGCCACCTGCAGTGTGGTTGTCTCTCTATTCACATCCTTACTCGCTTCAAACTCTATAAAACCGCCCAGTCATTGGCGGAGGAAGTTGCAGTAAGTTTTCCTGTTGATGAAAAGGGCGATTTAGTATTTTCATGCCTTAAAGACACGTATCAGGCGTGCAACTCGAGCTCCGCGGTGTTTGATTTGATTGTAAAAGCGTTGTCAAATTTGAAACTGATTGATAGAGCTTTGAACATTATGAATTTAGCTAAATATCATGGGTTCATGCCTAGTGTATTGTCGTATAATTCCGTGCTAGAGGCAATAATTCGAAGTTCGCCTCGTGGGTATATTGAGTTAGCCAGGAATGTGTATCATGAAATGATGAATAATGATGTTACCCCAAATGTGTTTACTTACAACATACTGATTAGGGGGTTGTGTGCAAATAAAGAAATGGATAAAGGATTGGGTTTCTTAGAGGAAATGGAGAAAAAGGGTTGTTTGCCCAATGTGGTTACATATAATACACTGATAGATGCCTATTGTAAAATGGGGAACATCAACGAGGCGTATACATTATTGAAATTGATGTGGGATAAGAATTTGGAGCCAAATGTGATTACATATAATGTGATAATCAATGGGTTGTGTCGAGAAGGGAGGATGAAGGAGACAAACAAGGTTTTTAATGAGATGAAGGGAAAGGGTTTGGTTCCAGATGAAATTACATACAATACACTTGTCAATGGGTATTGTAAAGAGGGAAATTTTCACCAAGCTCTTGTTTTACATGCTGACATGGTAAGGAATGGGTTGTCTCCCAATGTGGTGACTTACACTTCTTTGATAAATACCATGTGCAAAGTGAGGAATTTGCATCGAGCCATGGAGTTCTTTGACCAGATGCAGATCAGGGGACTGAACCCAAATGAGAAAACATATACAACTTTGATTGATGGTTTCTCACAGCAGGGTTTCATGGATGAAGCTTACAGAATTTTAAGTGAAATGATAAGTAGGGGCTTTTCACCTTCCATTGTGACTTACAATGCATTGATCAATGGACATTGTGTGTCAGGTAGGATTGGCGATGGTTTAGAATTAATTCAGAATATGATTGCGAAAGGAGTACGTCCAGATGTTGTAAGTTACAGTACAATCATATCTGGGTTCTGCAGAAATTTTGATTTAGATAAGGCATTCCAAATGAAAGAGGAGATGATTGAGAAGGGAATTTTCCCAGATGCCATTACTTATTCATCATTGATTCAAGGTCTTTGTGGGCAGCGGAGACTGATTGAAGCTTGTGAATTATTTAAAGAAATGTGGAAGCTAGGCTTGCAGCCTGATAAGTGTACATATACTACTCTTATTAATGCATATTGTGCAGAAGATGATATTGAAATTGCAATTCATCTCCATGATGAAATGATTAATAAGGGATTCTTTCCTGATGTTGTTACCTACAGTGTGTTAATAAATGGTCTTAACAAACAGGCTCGCAGTAGGGAAGCAAAGCGGCTTCTTTTCAAGTTGTTGTATGAGCAGTCTGTTCCTTATGATGTCACTTATGATTTGCTGATAGAAAGTTGTAGTAATATTGAATTTCAGAATGTGGTAGCTCTTATAAAGGGATTCTGCATGAAAGGGTTGATGAATGAAGCAGATCGAGTTTTTCATGCAATGCTTCAGAAAAACCGCAAGCCTAGTGATTCTGTTTATAATGTTCTCATACATGGTCATTGTAGAGCTGGGAATTTGCAGAAAGCTATTGATCTTTACAGAGAAATGGTGCATCATGGACTTGTTCCTCATGCAGTAACCATTATTGCTTTAACTAAAGAACTCCACAAAGTGGGAATGATGGAGGAGCTGAGTCAAATTTTACAAGATACATTAAGAAGCTGCAAAATCATTGATAGTGACCCTGCCAAAGTCCTTGTGGAGGTCAATTTCAAAGAAGGGAACATGGATGCTGTCTTTAATATTCTGTCAGAGATGGTCAAGGATGGCCTTCTTCCAACTGAAGTAAGAATTGCTTAGGCGTGTGAATGAATTATGCGACCAAAAGGGTTGGTTTCATAGGGAATCACTGAGCTGTTTGTGTGAAGCTGAATTCATAATGCATTGGGTAGATGGAATGAATATGCTTTGGATGGCCTTGTTTTTGTTCACGTCACTGGTAACGGTCTGAAGATAAATTTCATTTTCAGAATACCAGTTGATTTACTTATGAGATCATATCCAAGAACTGAGTCAGATTACACTAAATTCATTATGAAGCTGCTAGGTCAGTCACTTCATTTGGAATGACAAAGCTATCTCATGAAGAAATGAATATCATGTGGTGTTGGATATGAACCTACCTACCAATCTCGGCATTGGTGCTGCATAGGAATGAGGCATTTTGATTGTCAGTTGATCACTTATTGATATCATGTTCAGGTTCACAGCTGTGGGATCATACACTAATGTGAGCGTTTCTGTTGTTGCTAGGAAGTTCAATTAATAAATTTGATGCATCTAGTCATTGAGAATAAATTTGAATTAGTCATCATCACAGAAAATGAGATAAGATTCTGTGTGTATTTGTTTTGAGGAAGTGATGGGGTGGGGGGTGGGGGGTGGGGGATCAAGTTTTTGACGAATCAAGTGGTGATCGTGTTTAACGAAATTCCTTTCTTTCTTGGTTTGGTTCAGAATCAGTCCTCTAATAACCTCTATGCATGCAGTGCCTTTCCCTGGAGATGGCTTTTATATTTTCCAGCATCCAGAGATGATATAACTAACTAACATCAAACAGTTTCCATCAAATACAAGTTAGGCCATAAGAATTTAGCTTCTCTTGAAAACATAATTTGTTTTAGATATTGGCTTGTTATCAATTGTTCTAACATCTTTTATTTGTATTACTATGGTGATTCCTTATTTAGTTGTCACTTGGAGGAAGCTTTCCCTCTAAGAAGGATGAAAAGAATGTCAGAGCACGCTCAGGCTGGTAGCTTGGAACAAGATGTCCAGCCCCTCTTATGGTCACAAATGTTATATTTTGATACTCAACAGCATAACCTCCAACCTTCAAAGAAAGTGATAGGAAACAAGATCAGGATGCAATTATTTCAACATATGAAAACTCAGGAGACGGAACAGAATTTGTTCTTTCATATCTACCTCGCCTTGGGTGTACCAGGGGTACCATGAAGTCTTTATTTGTGCCCCAAGTTTAGGCAGAGAGTACCTTGTTGTAGTAACTGGCACTACACTGTCTGTGTCTCCACTGCAAGGTCAGCTCAAATTATTTTAGTAGAGCAAATTAAACTTATATGCATTATTTGTCCAAAAGGCAATCTTCAGATAATTGTAGCTAGTTAATGCAAAAAAAAAAATAACGTAGCTACTAGACACTGAGTTATGACATTTTCTAGCGTGGATGAATCTGTCTGGCACAAGAAAATTTATCACTTACCTATAGATCCAAACGCTAATGCCACTAGCCATCAACTCCTTAATGGTAGGTAATACTGTTAATGGTCCGTCCTGCCAGTTATTGCCTACATTGTCGCTACATCAGAAAAGAATAAAGAAGTCAAAAGAAAATCTTGAACTGGTAGTTTATGAGAAACTGAAAGAGAGTCTGGTGTGTTGAATTTGTATTAGTACTTGCAGAAGTCCCAAGGTCCAGGAATTCCAGTGACATTAGCATGAAGCGCCTTTTGTACTTCAGGAGTGTTTAGGTATGCATAAACATAGTCCTCTGAGCATGGATCGAATCCAGATATCTAATTGGCGATACATAAGGGAGAGAAGAGTCAGGAAATTTATTTTACTTAAGAAATATGTTGAAGAAATAATGAATGATATAGCACGTACCAAGGAAGAGTTGGGGGAGGATGTAGAACACCAGGGAGCATAAATGTTATAAGGGAAGATATGGCCTTTGGCCTCATATGCTTGCCCTGTGTAGTTTTGGCAAACTTCTGATAAAGTGGCTCCCAAAGTAAAATTGCAATTTTCTACAATCCCCTCATGAATTTCATCAGATATGAGAGCATGGGTCCAGTAATAGTCATAAACACCTCTCTGCTGATCCTCGTCATCAATATATGCATTGCCCATCTAAAGAAAACCATATTTTTGTAAGTTGGGATTCTTAGAAAAGTATTTGGCTATTTTCAGAAACTAACCAATCTCAATCAACTGAAACTCACGGCTATTCCTTTCAAGTTGACAACTGTTTGGTTTGTGATTTTGTTGTTTAGCAGAATTTTTGCAGCAAGCTGAGGAACATAATGACCAGCATAACTCTCTCCAGCTATGTAGAAGTCACGGGTTTTGTACTCAGGAAATCTTTCCAACCAGTTAACTAAAAAGGTATAAGCATCTGCTGCTGTTTTGTTGTCACCAGTAATGTAGTCTGATGATGTATTTGAGTAAGAAAATCCAACACCAGCTGGGGATTCCAGGAAGATGACATTTGCCACTGCATTGATTTCCATCAACAAAACTTTTAAGATCAATTGTTCATTTAAAAGTAACAAACACATTGAAAAGCTTATTATGCAAAATGATCACTTACCATTGTTCCAAGCATTTTTGTTGTACCACAGAGTTCTGCCATCTGGATTCACTCGAAAGGGTCCTAGTTCCATCATTGCTCCAGCTCCTAAGGAAGAGCAGCCTGGCCCTGCAGTTCAAACATTTATCCCACCTATGGTTATTGACATGATGCTAATGCAAATTTCATGTTTCCAGGTAAACCATGTTGCCTGGTTTCCTCTTCATGGGATCAAAATTATGGAAAGAATTTCATCCACATATAAATCTTTAGCATTTTCTCAGCAATCCATTTTCCTCTCATGGAAACACTCAATCCTTTAGCTGTAAGTTTCATGCAAAGCACATATTCTGCATTCATGTATTTAATTACACACGTGGACAAATCTGAGTGCACTAGTTTTAGGTTTCCATAATTGTATCTAAAATTTTAAAAACATGATTCTTGAAGATCCTGATTGTTTCCAAGGTGCTGTGATTAAGCAAAATACGTTGTAAAAGTACCTTCAAAGATCATCAGCTACTAACCTCCATTTAGCCACAGAACCAGAGGATTGGTTGAAGAGTCTTCTGATTCAGCAAAATAATAAAATAGTGCTCTTCCAGCATTAGGATCAACAGTGACATATCCTGAATACTGAGAAAAACTCACTTCTGGTTGCCCAGGCAGACTTAAAATCTTGTCAGCTTCCTTCAGTCCCTCCGAAATTTCGACATAAACTGGTGAATATTCAACTGAGACGTCTCTAGTATGATAATTTGTTGACCCTTTCTTCCTGTGAACTTTGATATGTTCTCCAAGAGGATCAAATCCCCTCCCACCATAACATTGTGCGGAAAGTGCTAGACACATGAAAGAGAGCAGCAAAATACTTGCACCCTTCATCTTTTCAATGCTTTTTTGATGGGTTGAGATGGAGGCCTTTTTCTATCAACTACAAGGCTCTCCTCTTTCTTTTATACAGGTTTTGTAAATCTGAAGAATTGCAGTTGTTGAAAATATCGTGTTATGTTGTTTTCCTCTGAACTCATTTACAATGAGTTGATATTCACTATGTTTTGGGGCATTGAAGTAATCTTTCTTTAGAAACTTTGGAATTATAAGTTTAAGACATCCAGATATTTTTAGCATGAACTTCTCAATATTTTGGCATCAAGCCAAACCTATGCATCGAAGAAGCTGATGACTGGAAAACTTCTCCAGCTGGACAGGGGCTTGCTGCTTCCTGCACCTCGACAATGCTGGCTTGGCTTCTTTATCATATTAACTGTATTGTAGAATTAGTGTAACTGAGAGATGGAATAATTTCATTCATTCTCTTTGGACATTGATATTTTTTTTTTGTGGGTATGATGATTAAGCTTAAGATGATTCCAAAGAACAAAATTTCAAAGAAGTTAATAAAATTATGAAAAATTTTAAGAAGCTTTATATTGTATGGGTCCTGAGAAAACTATGCTTTTGCCCACCTCTAAGTAAGGATTAGATGTCTTTTCAAGAAAAATTCATGTAAATGCATATCGATGGGACAATATCTCGATGCCATTAAGCCTTCATGTTTGGTTTGGAATTTGGTCATCATCGTTAGCGCCTTTTATGAGAATGGCAACTATATGTATTTTCAAACTCCTCGACTAAGGGGAGGAGCTGAGGATTTTGAGATAATTTATAAGCTTTTTCCTTTCTTTCACTCCTAGAGGTGTATTTTAATGACAAAATCACCATCAATGCAAGCCAATGAAACAATATTGTGATGTCTTTTAGTCTCCATGTTAGGATATTAGTTTGATCATCATTATCATCATTCTCCATGGAATGATGATCATTTACCTGGTCTTCCCGCATTAGAGGAGTCGAGATGTTCTCCTACTCTTACCTTTCAATGTGTCTTTGCAGAACCCCAGACCAATGCATGCTAAGATGATACAACTGAACTTTTTTGGCACCACATCTGGGAATTATCAATTTTCATGTAATGGTTAGAGCTTTAATACGGGTAACTTTTGATTCTGAATTTATGTTCAATGTGGAAATCAATGATTTGTTGGTTTTGTTAACTCTGCAAAACTCATAATTAAGAGTGTGTATAACGCTATCATGTTTTTCATTTATTGCGCTCATAAATTGATTTAGTTCCCACATCAAGTTCCACACTTTCTTCCATTCTATGCATACTCAAACGTATCACTCAGGCAAGACTGTCTTTTGTATTGTATACTTATTTCACCTCATTCGGAGAAACAGCTATGCAACTTTTTTCAACTAATTATGCACTGTGGAACTACATGTGAG
The DNA here is from genome assembly GCA_014898725.1 of Jacaranda copaia. NCBI lineage: Eukaryota > Viridiplantae > Streptophyta > Magnoliopsida > Lamiales > Bignoniaceae > Jacaranda > Jacaranda copaia. Next base: position 84,048 of record JACGDI010005541.1, read on the forward strand.
CCACGTTTGGTAAACCAATAAAAGTTGATGTTATTGATATTTCAAAGATTACACCATCCAGGAGGGGCATTTTTCCTTGATGAAGTAAATCAATAAGAGAGGGCATACCCTTTGTAAATCAACAAAAAGATAATTTGGAGCTGCCTAAGATTCTCTTAAGCAGAAATAAGTTCTTGCTGTTTCCCCTTATGAAATGAAGCAGCAATTCATTCAAATTTATTCTTCAATTCTCTTCCTCAATCATGCAAATTTAATTTGAAATTAGTCTGCAATCAGATGGCTTTTAACTACAGAGTAAGCCTTTGGAAACTTCTCACATTAATCTTTGTTGCCTGTTTAGTTCGGACCAGGAGGCAGCCTTCCCTCTATGAAGGATGAGAAGAAGGCAAGAGCACGCTGAGGCTGGTAACTTGGAACAAAATGTCCGGATCCTCTTATGGTAACAAATGTCACATTCTGATATTCAACTGCATAGCCTCCCACCTTTGGGAAGTGATGGAAAAATCATCAAAATTGGTGAGTTTAGTGTGTGTGTGTTTAAATTTACACAGAAATTTATGTGAGTTTAAGAGTTGGATGTTTCTAGTTATTTCTTACCTCTCCTTGGGAGTACCAGGGGTACCATGGTGTCTTTACTGGTGCCCCAAGTTTGGGCATTGAATACCTAGTTGTCGTCACAGGAATTATACCATCTGTATCTCCACTGCAAGAACAGTTGAAATTTACACACAGCAGTTGACTCCTGAACTATGCAAAATAGTTTAAACTAACAGAATATCTTTTGGAATTTCTGCTAGTTATATAAGCATAAGTGTTTCTAGGGACTTTTCTTTTCTTATAGGGTTCGATTACTCTTAAGGAATTTTACAAGTTCAGGAATGGCTGTTAACCATAGAGGTACTTTTACCTGTAGATCCAAACTCTAATGCCACTTGCCATCAGCTTCTTGATGACTGGCAATACTGTATCAGGTTGGTCCTGCCAATCTTCGTTTATGGCATAGCTGTATAGAGTTCTTGTGTAGTTAGTAACTAGAAGCCACCATAGATTTTGAAATGAACTATAATTGCATGAGAAATATGTATGTGATTAGGTTAAGGTTTTGTTAGAGTACTTGCAATCCTCCCATTGTCCAGCTACGTCAGCATGGAGTGCCTTCTGCACTTCAGGTGTGTTCAAATAGGCGAACACATAATCATCCGAGCATGGATCAAAATTAGATATCTGCTTTGGAAGAAGAATGAAGACAAAAAATCATATTTCTATTCTTGGAGACGGGAAACAAGCTAAGACAGTGTTTGGGTTAGTTTATAAGCTTCTCAAAAGTCAAAACATCTTATATTTATAAGATGTTATAAAGTGGTTGGTAAAATTTTAGAAAGAAAATTATAAGCTCTTAAATAATATGCTAGAATCTTATATACTCTAAATTCTTATTATATTTAAATATTTCAAGAACTTATTTCTTAAATAAGGTTTAACATCTTATAAAATATAGGAGCTTATAAGACAGTTTAAGTAACTCAGCCAAACACCATACTTATATGTACTGAGCACGAATAACTGAGGAATACCGATGGAGCAGTTGAAGAGGAACCACATAATGGTGCATAAATGTCATAAATGTAGACATTGCCTTGCTCCGCATAGGCTCTGTGCTGGTAATCTTTACAGACTTCTGAAACCATAGCCTCTGAAGAGAAATTGCAATTTGCTACAATTCCCTCATGAGTTTCATCAGATATGAGGGCACTAGTCCAGAAATGGTCGAAAGTTCCTGCCCACCTATCTGTATAGTCTATATAGGCGTTCCCAATCTGAAAAAACCCACATCCTCATGATCTAGTTCATGTTTCCAAAAGGAAAAATTATTTTTGGTTGTAAGTTAAACAGACAGCATGAAACTTACAGCAATTCCTTTCAAGTTTATGACAGTTTGGTTTGTGATTTTGTTGTTTTGCAGTATCAGATCAGCAAGCTGAGGCACATAATGACCGGCATAACTCTCTCCAGTTATATAGAAGTCTTGGGTTTTGTATTCTGGAAATCTTTCTAACCAGTTAATTAAGAAAGTATAAGAATCTGCTGCTGTTTGTTTGTCTCCTGTTACATAATCTGACGATCGGTTTGAATATGAAAATCCCACACCGGCTGGGGACTCCAGAAAGAGTACATTTGCCACTGCACAATTCTCACAAGCAGAATTTTAGAAATTAGTTCTGTTAATTTCTTTTGAGGAACACAAGCACTCACCCTTGTTCCAAGCATAATTGTTAGACCATAGTGTTTTCCCATCTGGGTTCACCCGAAATGGCCCAAGTTCTGTCATTGCTCCAGATCCTATGGACGAGCAGCCTGGCCCTGCAGTCCCAAGGACAGCAGAATACATAAAATCATACTTAGTTTAATCAGCCAGAAATACAATCAAGGGATGAGTGACATATGTACAATTCTTACCCCCATTTAGCCAGAGCACCAAAGGATTACTAGTAGAGTCTTGAGCCTCTGTAAGATAATAAAACAGTGCTCGTCCAGCATCAGGATCAACAGTCACATAGCCTGAATACTGAGAAAAATTGATAGTTGGTTGCCCTGGCAACATTGTAATTCTGTCAGCTTCCTTCAAGCCCTCCTGTGGTGCTAAGTAAACTGGTGCATATTCGGTTACCAAGGCATCGTCTGTAAGATGAGGAGCCGATTTTCTTGATTGTCTCTTCTTTAGCAGCTTCCCGAGAGGGTCGTATCCTCTCCCACCATAGCATTGTACATAGGCTGCAAGGCACAAAAGAGACAGAAATATCAATGGACTCTTCATCTCCGGAATGGAACAGGGAAAGCATTGTCTCAATACCTCTATTATATAGGTTTTGAAAGGTACGAAGCTACATCCGTTGTGGAGACTATTGCATTGTGCTTGTTCTTGTTGGATTTGCACCTCATTGACAGTTACTATGCCAGTGGAGTTTTGAGCACAATATTTTTTGTTGAGGGTCCCTCTTTTCTGGAGTTCAAGTTTCAATTGTCAAACGAAGATTCAACTTTATTTGTTGATCATCATGCCAAATTCAAAAGAATGTCAAGACAGTTTTGCCGGCTAGGTTTTTTCTTATTTCTTTTTAGGTTGAGTATGACCAATTGCTTATATATTCAAACTAGTTTGATCAAAATATATTAATATTGTAAAGTAAAAATATGAACCACCGGTGCCATTATGGTATTATGTATGATATAACGATTTATAATTTAATTGAATAAATTTTTAATTGAATTGTGTATATGATAAGAATATAATAGATCATAAAGTGAATATGTAAAATATTGATATCGTCATTTATGATTTAATAATTTATAATTCAATTAAATGAATGGAATTAATTATACGAGTTCAACAATTCATAATTCAATTAAACGGGTGGCAATGGACGGGTTGTACGAGTTGAGCTGATTGTTTATTGATCTTTTTGCTGTGGGTTTTATCTACGAGAAAAGTTGTCACCACTTTCGCAGGCGGCTGTAATAATGGAACAGCTAGAAATGGACAAAATTAGCCCGATGGATGCTTAATTTGTCTGCAAGCAGGAAGCAGTGTTCCATCAGAGATTTCCAGGAAATGGAGTCAGCCCTGTTTCTTGGATGCTTCAGGGGTTCTTTATGGAAGCCGGCCCTTGTTACATACCTCCTCCAAGTGTTTGTTTGTCTTCTTTTTAGTATCTTTTTTTTTCTTTTTAAGAATGGGGATCGTTCTCGATTTGCTTTGAGTGTTCCTGCTGTTTTGAACCATCTCTAATTTATTGTTAGGATTGATGCAATCAAGATTGTTTTGGCCAAAGATGTTGTCCCTTTTAGAGTTACAGACCAGCGCTACTGGACTGAACGATGTCTTTTTTTTAGCACTTAAAATCACTTAGCTTAGTTAATTGTTCTGCATACAATTTTTTAGTTTTCATGGTAATAGCACCTTAGAGCATCCTCAAAATATGTCTCCGAGTACAGCTATAGAATTACAACCTTGTTTTTATTAGCAAAACACTCACTTTAGATGGCAAGCACCAATAATGCATTTACTATGCATATCATAATTTTATCTGCGGAATGGAGTAACTTAGATGGAAGTAAACAAACAGCTTTACCATATTTCAGTCTTGTAATTTATCTTTCTTTGGAGGGAAAAATTTTTACATGCAAACAACCTATGAGTCTATGGCAATTTAGCTGTGTGAAACCTAAAAAAGAATGAATAATTAATTAGCAAGACTAGAAACCATACTATCAAAAGTCAAAATTCTGAATCTAAGTCCACCAAAAATAATAAAAATAAAAAATGAAGCTCGTGAATATTCAGTCCAGCCTGAAACATTCATCTTGCCATAGACTTCAAGAGATTTAAACTCACAAGGTAATATCATTGATAAGCTAAACAAAAAGCCAGCCTACATGATTAGCTTACTGGCTGCTGGTGGTTCCCATGACCATTCAAAGACACCACCCCATAGGCTGCACCACCATGGCCGTATCCATTGTAACCTTGCCTTCCATGGTAAGGCCCACTCCACTGATTATTGTAATCCATTCTCGACTGCCAAAAAGAAAGGACATACAGGAGGATATAGTCAAAGAGAATGATGAGATGATAATCTTCTTAAGTGCGCAATGGAATTGGTATGGAACTATATCTGTAGCATCCTATCATATTTCTTTCGGTCATATTTGAAAAAGAAAGGTTCAACTTTAGGTATCTAAGGTAATCCAGAATATAATGCAGATACTTCCACTACTGAACTTGGTTCTCTCTCCCTTTTTTTTTCCCTGCTAATAGGTGTGTAATTCCTAAGAATACCAGTTGAAGCCACAGAACGTATAAGGACATATTAAAGTCGAATCGTGCAAATTAAGAACTGAGGATTTACCTGCTTGTTTCCTAGACTTCGACCCCAGGAAAGACGAATTGTCTGCTTGCCGATAACTGCCCCATTTAATCTCTGAATTGCATCCTCTGCATTGCTCCTGTTGAGAAGGAAAATTGGAAGGGTCGTGACATAGAAGGTGTTTGGCTAAGCTTATTTTAAGCATTTTATAAGCTCTTATATCTTATAAGATGTTGTTGAAGCTTATAAGATATTAGATCTTATTTTTAAAATAAGCTGTTGAAGTATTTAGATAAAATAAGATCTTAGAGCTCATAAAATGTTAATAATGATAATTTTGTAATTAAAGTGGTTAAAAATGAAGGAGCTTGCTAAGATTTTAAAATTAAGTTAGGATTTTCTTACTTTTTTAAAAGAGCTTATAAGCTCCTAATATCTTATTTTAGAATTTTATAAACTCTTTTTTAAAAAAAATTATCAAACAATTTTTATCAACTTATAAACTCTTAAACATTTTATAAGATGTTTTGAGGAGCTTATAAGCTCACCCAAACACCCTCATAGTCAATTAAACTATGTATCTCAAACAATGATGCAGAATCTTCTCTTACATTAGAAGTCGAAGTCCTACAATACTCATAGTTTATCGTATATTTATGATATTCTATAGATAGATAATATTCACAACCATTCACTACCTCCACAGCCATAGAAGCAACAAATCAGAAGGATCAACTTTAATTAACAAGATGAAGAAAAGCATTTTCTCTATCTTTACACAGACAGATTTTGAATGATTTACAGGGGCCGCCACAAAAGACTTTTTCTTTTGTGTCCATCGATTTAACTGTGCTTTTTATGTGAGGATTATTTTGATGGAAAGTACGTAGTGCAGCAGTTATCAAGAGGTTTCCACTTTCCTTTCTTGGACCAAAGGAAATGCATAGCATAATGGCAAAACCCCCATCTTGGCCACTCATAGAACACATTAAGAAAATAAAAAGAGTCTTTCCCCTTGCTGAATAATTTTGCTCAAAAAATGCAACTTAGTGACAATCCATTTTATTCTTTTAAATCATTCAAATCACTTGCAAAAAGTCCTTAAGAAATTCTTCGATGTACACCAGCACATTCAATTAGGTAAGCATCCAGTTTCCTATTTGACTGCACTTAAAAATGTCTATATAAACTATTTTGTTATTATTTCACGTGCATTTCATTAATATTTCTAAACAAAAATACTTGCAGCAACAGAACACACCACAGCATTACCTGTTTGCAAATTGTACAAAACCACATCCCTTTCCAGACGGTATTTTTACAGAGATAATCTCGCCATATGGAATGAAAGTATCTCTGAGCTCTTCATCAGTGACAGCAGAGTCAAGTCCTCCCACAAATAACTAAAACAAACATGGGTGGCTTGGGTTAGTCATGATATAAAATTTTTATAACTAAAACCAAATCGGAGCAGGACTTACTGTCGTGTTAGAAGAATCATTCTCTGACTGACCTAGTTGCACAGCACCATTAGATGTAAATCCACCAGTCACAGCCACAGCTATGAAAATAAATCAGAGATGTCAAGTAAGTGTCATATTAAAATGAAAAAAGAACTGTAATCGACCTGCATTTTATTTAATTAAATCACAAGAAAGGAAGAAAAGTCTAAGTTGGGAGCAGTTTGATGCCATAGGCTATTTTTTCAGTAGATAATAGGAATGACATGTAGAAGATGAAAGGCTTGACATTTTTACCTTCTTATTTACTCTTTTACATGAAAGAAAAGTAACAAAAACAGAATGAAAAAGAAGATTAATGAAGTCCATGTTACGTTCATAAAGTACATAAATTAGTGAGTCTGTTTAATATATTGCAACAAATATACATGTCACAGATCATGATGATAACATATATGCATAGAGAGCACAGATAAGCCTTTATTTGTAATAAATTATGGAGCACAACTTATAAAGTAAGCCAAGTAACAAGGTTTTCATTAAAATCAGCCAAAGACCAAATCAGATCACAAATTGATATATATTTATGTAAAACTACCAAAGAGGAAACAGTGAAGCATTTTCTTGGGCTAAAATGCACAGTTGGAGAACTGTAGGAATGCTATTGTACCTTGTGAAGAATATTGTTGCTGTGATGATGGTTTCTTGGGGGTTGCAACAGCAATTCGCATAGGCCTACTGGAACAATACTCTCCATTCATTTCAGTCATGGCTCTAGACTTCTCATTTTCATCACCAAACCTGACAAAGCCATAACCTTTTGAGCGGCCAGTATTTGCATCAACCACCACTTTTGCACCTTTGACAGATGGATACCTACTAGCAAAGGTATCATGCAACAGTGCATCAGTAACATCAGTAGCTAAATCTCCAACAAATATTGACAAATCAGAACCAGCTTCAGGTCGCCTATCACCAGTGCTAAAGGCTGCCCAATTTAAGCGAAAGGGTTGCTCTGCATTGGGCATCATGGTGCCATTATAGCTGTGCAGAACATTCTCTGCTGCTAAATGAGAATTGAACTCAACAAATCCATATCTCTCTGATTGACCAGTCTGTTTATTGCGGATTATCTTGACAGAAAGGACCTGTATGTTGAATGTCAGAAGTAATCAAATACACCATTCATAAATAGAAAATCTAACAGTAGTATAAAGCAATAGTTTCCAACAGATTGAAGAAGTATCAAGAGCAAAATTGCAATCTTCACCTCAAATGTTGATGCAGTGAGAGTGCTATTACATTGAACCCAGCATAAAAATGCAACCATTGAAAGACGACAAGGTATATCTGTGGATATCTAGTAACATTGTAGTATTACGGTGTAGGTTCTGAGTATCTACTGACTGCTAGAATGCAGTCATGTACAATGCTAGTCCAAGAACATTGCATAAAGCAAAAATCCTGAGAGCTTATGGTAAAATGAGATTAGTAATGACAAAAGCTATTTGTGAAGTACTGTTCTCACTGTGCGTACATCCCTCATATCATGTCATTAGCTTGTCAGTGAAGCCCACATCTAATTTCTCCAAGGCCAAGATTTCTGATAAATTTCATGAAAGATGTCTTACTTGTACCAAGTTGTGGCAAAAAAACAAAAAAAAAACAATGCTCTAGCAAGCACTCAGGTAGGTTTTTCATACATAAAGATGGGTCCATATACTCTAACAACGTAATGAAACAATGTTGAGAGCTTATTACATAGTTTAAAGCATGTCAACAAACTGAATGATGATTCATCAATTTAATTTTTTCTCTTTTGACATCTCAAATTCAGAACTTCAAAGTATGAGAGCTCGTGTGTGATCATCTCTACATAATTAACTCAAGCTTAACTAATAGAAGCCTATATATAGAAGACTAAAAACATCCACTATTAAAAATAAGTAAATGAAAAAAAGACAGCAATCCCATAGCTTCAATCAATGAAAGTGAACGACCGTGTGCTGAGTATTAAGATCTATTTTAAAATTCTTTCACAAGATTTTGGTTTTCGAGCATCATCTAATATTTCCTTTACTGACAGAAGATCGAATTCTCATATCTGCTTTCGTTGAAGATTAAAATACAGCACCTACATGGCTACATCGGGGGGAAATGACGACAGATGACCAAAATTGCAGAGCAGAATCAGCCATTAACTTCAATAAAGTTACCTTCCAAATCCTACGGATGAAACAGGCTACCAACGAGAAAAATACAATTGTTTCAACTCAACAAGTAATCTCTAATACTTAACACTCATTAGTCATTACATCGTCCAAAATCATATGTATATATATACACATATATGCACAACTGAATCAAAAAAAAAAAGCACTTTATACCTCTCCAGTTTGAGAAAAGCAGGACTGGAGATAACCTTCATCCATCCACTGCTGGAGATCTCCAATCCAGATCGTCTTGTTATCCTCACCCGAACTCTGAATCTGATTATTCTGCTTCGGCGGCTGAGGCTGCGTTGGGTTCAATTGCTGCTGATACTGCTGCTGGTGATGTTGGTGGTGGGGGTAGTATGGCACGTAATGCTGGCTGTACGTCATCACCATCGCCGGATACTGCATCGCCATCCACTGCTGCTGGTACTGCTGCATCCCCACCCACTGCTGCTGCTGCTGCTGATTTAAATCTCCACCGTTCATCTCGCTCTCCCCGCCTTCAAGCTTGAAAGTTTCGACAGAGAGCGCTTCTCCGAAGCCGGCTAACGAGAAAATAGAAAGAAGTAAAAGGGAATAGGGATCTAAGGTGGATTCAGCATGTGGCACGGTATATGAGGGTGTTGAATCCGAACCGTGGCTTGGTAGAGAGGTTTGGTTTGTGGCGGTTGATCTGAGAGAATTGGCTGCTGGTGGGTCCTGTAGATATGCGGTGTTGAGGTGTGGGTCCCACCTTTCGCATACTGGATCTGAGTCTGAGCATATGATTGGGGTGAATAGAACAGCTACTAGCTGGAAAGTGGGAAGTTGTTGGTTGGATATTTCCGCCTGTTTAATTAAAAGCAAAAATGTTTTGAAATTCCCAATTCATATCTATCTTTTGCAAATAGTAGCCCATTCTCAATTCGTCCACTTGAATATATATATATATATA
>JACGDI010005541.1:93622-103787 GCA_014898725.1 Jacaranda copaia
TGTGTATAAATTAAAAAATGTAATAAGAACTGTTAAGTTATATATGATAATATTAATATCTAATTTGCATCATTATATTTTTATATAATGATGGATAGTTTATTTAAGTCTCATTTCAATTCATTGTTAAATTATATAATGATAATGTAAATATTTTAGGCTGTTATATTTCTACTAATTCACATCCATTTACATACACTCCAAGTGAGTGCCATAAAACTTTATTTGAACAAGGTTAATACTCTTTGCAAAAATTAAATTTTGAGTTCTAAAATAGGAAATAGAAATTTTTATATTTGACAACATCAAATCTTTTTCCACATCAAATGAACTTTAGGAACTTACACTAGATTATAAACTGGTTATCCTTTTTTCGCTCGTTAAGACATTTTTTCATAAAAACAAATACCCTCATCAATGTATGCTAATGAGATAATATTTTGATTCAATTAAACCTCTATAACCAATATCGTGTTATTTTCTTTAAAACGAAATATAATTTTTGTGAAAAATTATCATAGGAAAAAATATATATATTTATATAATATCAATGAACATTCACTTGTAGGTGATTTAAGTAATTTTGCCTTACTAGCTTTCTTCCTCTTATCTTTTGATGCCCATTTTGTGCTTGTGCCCCAATTGGTATATGTATAAATGACATTGAATATTGTTGCCAAACACCTTAGCTTGAATGAAGGGATAGAAAATTTGAACTCCTAAATAGTAGAAAACAATGGTATTTATGAGAAGATTAAAGGTAGCACAAAGCCTCCAACATTGTTGAGGTTCAATCATTTCATATGAAAAAGTACTAAGTAATTCAATGAAACAATAATTCCTTCACTGTGAGTCCAATCATTAACTCCACCAATGAGTTTTGAAATTGGTCAGCTAAATTTTAGCCTTATTTCCCCTTCAACTTCCTTTTTCTGCCATGCCAAACAAACCTGTTGGAAGGGTCTCATTGATTGTTGCATGCATACCCTATTACAGGAGATTTTGGAGAGAAAAATTTAAGCCACTCACTTGAGTACATTTAGATTGAAATATAACATTATCATAAAATATAAAAATTAACATGTAGTTATTTAGTGATTCAAAACTACATTTGATAATCGAGCTCTCAAATCTAGCTCCACTAATGAGAGTTGATTTGAGTCGATTCTTTTACTTGATGATGTGAACTATAACCTCTTGTTGATTAGCTTACGAAAATCAAATGTGTATCCTTATCACCATAGAATACCATAGATTTTGGAGAAATATTTACAGGAGAATGCTAAAATAGACTTGTTATGTCTAAAATTTTGGTCTGATAGATTGGTGGTAAGCGTGTCCCATGAATGGTCCAAGACAAATCATATTGAACCAAATCATACGCATATTGTACCCAACTCATCTAAAAAAATATAGATCTTAAGGTGTAAAGGTAATAAATTTTAATAGTATGAAATAAAATGTTTAACACACATTGAGATATCATATATGGAAATTAATATATATGTATATACACACATAGTCGGCCAATATTTAGAGCTAAGCCCAAGTCAACACATGAACCCAAGTATAAGGATCCAATATCAACTAGCAGCAAAGTTTGATGACCCCGACAAGGTGTCGACGATAACCACTTGTTCTTGTATGACCGTAACTCTCTTAACCACGTATGGTTGGGTACATTGTAGAGTAGCATATCCCCTAATCGTGACCACATTAATTGCATTGCCTGTCACTGATCATGTATGCATTTAATGCAGTCAAACCACCCCCATATCCGCATTTATGACTCCATCAGCTAGCCACCTCTACATTAATTATAGTGAGGCCATGAGGGCACCCCTTACTTTCGGCCAATCAAAAGAATGGCTATCAGCCAACCCTAAAATGACCATCAAGGCCCCTATGGAGAGAGTGGGACTTCACTGGACTGTAGGGACTCAACCATCTCCCTCAGATAATGGGCACTATAAATATCCTCATATTAGACTAAAAGGTAACCCTCACTGTGCTCATTTACCTTCTCGTCGACTCACAATTGACTTAGGCATCAGATGGCCCTAGTCGAGGGCACTCTCGACTAACCTGACGTTTATTCCGTGGTCACAGGACTCAACTCCCTCTCTTGTTGAGCTTCCAGTCATCCACTATCTTTCTAGTCGAGTGGCCTCACTTTGCCAACACACTAGAGCCACTCCGCGAAAAATATCATCATCAAGTACGAAATAAAATTTTATTTGATATTGCCATATCATAAATTATTTTTTTAAATAAAATAAAATACAACTAAAGGAGAATAAAGTCCTAGTTGACTACTTATGTGCAACGTCGCAAATTTATGCCAATTTAAAGGGAACAAATATGACATATCCCCTTAACAACAAATGCATCATTATCATCCCATGGCTAATCATTAGCTAAACTGGCAATTTCTTGTATATCAAACAATATCATTACCAAACAAATAAGGTAAATCAACGGGACCTAACCAGTAAGTTGCATCATCTCAAGCAATTTATGCTGCAGATATAGCATATGTAGTTTTACATTAAAAATTAAAAATATCAGGAAATTACATCAAAACTCTTCCCTCAACAGTTATAAGACATCTTTATGCAATCAAAGGGAGGTGATCGGATTTTGCAAGCCTACAAAACAAAATTCATCAAAATAGAGCTACAAATTTCATCATTATCAGTTTAGCCACACCATATACCAGGTGACGAAATTATGTGACCTAAGTTCATTAGGAAGCAGCAAGCTACAGCCAAAATTTCAACAGGGGGGACAGCCCCCTGTTAGCTTCTCTGGTTAAAAGAATTAACGAATAAATAAGCTAATCTAAACATGCTATATATACGCACTGCATTTACAACTTGTAATCTTCTTGTAGAAAACTTTCATAATTTGTTCCCTTTAGCGTCTTCTTGATGTCCTCCCAGTTTGCGACTTGTGAAGACAAGGGACCTTTATGTATCTTAACTTGCCGGCTATGCAGGTCTCTTTGTGGAACCTTCAAAAAGTCTTGAACGTCCACAAGTTTCTGAGAGAAGGTGAAACGGGAAAAAGAACTTGGTGCATGTAGGGATAGAAAAAGAAATACAAATTTTTCGAGCATGAAATGTCAAATGCCTTACTGTGCGATTTTTGATTATGTCCTCATAGTAGAGGATGATATGACGAGTGCTCTTGAAATATTGCAAAGATTTGGTGACCAGATCGTCCACTTGCCTCAGATTGGGTACAAGCAAAGTTGTGTTGATAGTTGGTTTGTATCTAGCAAGTATCTCAGCCTGCACCAGTTAAAATAACGTTACGACCTGCATATGCTCCTTATTCTGTACGGCATAGAGTTGGATATAGAAATGCTGATGCAATAGCACAAGAAACTGGCCAGGGGTTGGGGTGGGGAGGAGTGGGGAGAGGGAGTGGAATGACCTCGTGGGTTGAGTGCACATGAGACTTGTGAGTGCCGTTGAGTGGCTTGGCATTTTGGTCGTAAGAATTTGCAAGTATTGAAATCATCCGACGCAAAAGATTCCTTCGGAAAAGAAAAATGGCTGAAACCCCTTTAGTGTTGAAATATTCCACTATTTCTTCATGATGTTGCATTAAGCCCTGTGACAAATCAGAAAATGTAAGAAATACCTTGCTTCATTCTGTAATATACGAGCAAAAATAATTATGAGACTGAATCGGGAATGAGTACATTTTCTGCCTGACAATTTTCAATGAAAAAGACTATTCAAGAATGGTCAAGATTGAGCCTCATGGGGTAAGTAACTCTAATTCTAATGTGAAATGAACTCCATCAGCCAATAGAAAATAAGAAGATGAATCAAAGAGCAATAAAAATGGGTTAGGGATACAGCAGATGTATAAGTGACAGTTGATGGGTTGGTTATTCTGTCAGTAAGGAATTCCATCCTTGAGATTCGCAGGTCAAGAAGACGTAAGATTTCCTTAATGCAATCATGAATTCATGATTCTACAGATTTTTCACTTTCGATTCTCCTTTGTTTTGATTCATATCACTATTTCATTCATAAACTCCACATTTTTTCTTTACAAATTTCACCTCCCCTAGCCAAGCTACACAAACATAAACTTAATCAAATAAAATTATTTAACAGAGGGATTTTAAGATTCAGATTCTGCTTGGTAATTAATGTGATAAACTATTTTTTGATTGATTAGTAGATGGAGTAAGTGGAGAGAGGATCGATTTTGTACCCAAGTAAATCTCCCTTTATATTCCCTACTTGGGGACACGATTTTATGCAATATCCAAGTATACAGTCAACTTTCCACCCAAAAAGCAAAACGTTCTATACAAAAAGCACAGCATTACAGGACCATAAACACAATCGAACATTTAATAGGTTTTACTCATCTATACAATCTCTAGCGGTTTGAACAAGTTATAGATAAGGAAAACAAAGAGATCTACTTCACATGGGACAACAAAATAAAGAATGACACGAACAAATACTACCCACATGCATCAATTAAATTTCTTAAAAATCATAGTCTGATCAGTCTTCTTTGATAAACCATTAAGAGCAACCACTGAAATACAGTCATCTCATGCCAGAATACTAGTTGATGCAAACTTGTGAAAAGGAGAATATCAAAAACAGCTATAAAATTACAATCATGCTCATAATGTTGCTTATTTAAAGAAATAGGTCAAAATGCAAGAAAGCAGCATCATTAATGCAAGTGGACATCATAATTCTGTTTATATCCTTTAGTTGGCAAGTCATTGTCAGATTTCCATGAGGTCTGAAATTCAAGTCTCTAGTTACTAGAGATAAGGAGTCAAAGAACTTCCATCTAAAAAAAGCCAAAGGATACTTGTCATGCTAAAATAAACAATAAGCCCAATAACCTTGGAAAAGATCTTGATTGTGCAATCGAGACGTGCAAATTAGCAGTCTGTAACTTTTTATTTCCATCAGGTAAGACTAGCACATGCATATGTTATTTCAAAAACATAAAACTCTCACCTGATTAAGCATCCACTTCAACCCAACTGCAGCCGTGCATTCATTTTTTGAGGCACTTGTAAGCCAATCTAGATTATAAATTTTATCCAAAGTTGCTGTAATCATTGATATGTTACTTCTCCGGACCTTAACTGAGAATATCTCCCCATTGGAGCTTATGTTGATATGACTGTTCAACAATGTCTCAAACCATCCACTCCCGGACCTCTGCGAGGACAAAATTGCAAAGTACCGTACAGGATTGCATGCACATTCATCCCTAATTAGTCAAGCAAAGTATATATCAGTAACTCAAATAGCGGCTTCAGGCTCATAATAGGGAACAAATGCAACTTCTGATGATATCTTACCTGCTGAAAGTTGTCGGCTTGGGGAAATGTACATAAGGTTTTTCCGAAGGTTCAATATCAGTCACCTCACAAGGCCTCCCTACGACCCGAACACTCAATGAACCTCCAGTCGTCCGTCCACCAATTTGCCTAAGACAGACTGAGCATATATAAATTCCGCATACCATCACAAAAATCAAAACCAGCATCCTCAATACCAATGGATTTTTCTTAGGAGGTTTAATAATCAAGCTCTCCTGAAATTCAAGCAAATATCAAAATGTCAATAAAAAGCAGAGCATACAACCAGAAACCAAAATCCCATATATGATCACAGCTCTCCAAGACTCCAACTCCTATGAAACAACATATTCATCCTCATGAGCTTGAAGAGCAGCCAATAACCAAAAAAGGAATGGGATTTAATCAAATTGTAGGGCTAATCAAAGCAAATATAAGCATCTACAATATAAAAATTGGGGCAAAAAGCTGAATTTAGAAAAACCCTTCAAAGATCAAAGAAAAATGTAAATAAAAACAAATGGGTTGCTTCTATTAACAGCAAAAAATGCCTCATATGCACGGCCCCTCATTATCCAGATACCTGGATCAAGAAACACACATTAACCAAAATCAAAGCAATTAAAATAAAATAAAATAAACTTTATCTACAAAAATCTACGTACAATTAGAATATCCCAATATTCGCCCACCAAGAATAAAGAAACATTTAAAAAGGGGGAAAAGGGAGACATACCTTGGTAAAGAAACAGAGGTCGTCCGCCATGGTTTTTCTGTTCACACCCAAAAAGGGAAGCTGAGATTCAAGTCTTCTTTACCCTTCTCTTTCTAGCTTTATTCATCCCGAATTTTTTTTCTCCAGTAAAAATTTTTACATGCAACAGGAGATGTATATTATATATACGTACAAATGTATCTATAGGTATAGAGAGAGCAAATGTCCTGAGTTTTTTCACGTGAAGAACAATATGATGATGTGCTTGTAAAAGACCGTGGCCACGCTCCCTTTTCAATATTACTTTCCAAGATTTTCCCTTCAGATTAACACCTCCCTTATTAATCTCTCTCTCTCTCTGAAGACTATTTTCTCTCTCTGCTTGGGGAAGAGAGAGAAAATGGAGTAAAATGTGAGTTGGGTTCTGATGTGGAGGGGATTCGAATCTTATAGAACGACACCGTTTTACGGACGTTGAATTTGTCAGTCAACTTTCTACGAGTTGTTATCATTGTGATTTTCTAATTTCTAGGTAGTGTTTGGTTATGTTTTTTTGTTGGATTTTATTTGTGTTTATTATATGTTTTGAGAAAGTAAATTTTTAAAAAATGTTAAAGTTATTTTTTAATATATTTATTTATATTTTGAAGGAAATATTTTTTTACTGTTGCAGTTAAATCAATACTTTTTTGTTGAATTTTTGAAGTAAAAATGAAACTGAATGATTTTTTAATTTTAAAATAATAAAAACATATATATAATATAATATGAATGTATATATATTAAAAAATGTGTATTTTGAAGAAAAAATAAAAATATATTTAATTATATTTCTCCAAAATAATATTATTTTGAGAAAATATAACCAAACACTCCATGAGGTGTTGACCATTTTATTGAAATATATTGATTGGAATAGTAAAATATTAATTAGTCATTCTATTGTGGACCAATGCACCCAACTCTTGTTGATCACACGACGTGATGCTTTTTTCGGACCATCATGCACTTACGTTGATCCAACGGTATCCGATATACTAATAATATATTGTTAATTGCATCGTTCAAAATGTGTTGTGTATTCAATAGTTAATTAATTTAATAACATTGTAATCACATATATAATTTATAAATATAAGATTTAAGATTTATATTTTAATAATTTTTTTTATAAATGTATGGATAAATTAAAAAAAATATGTTGTGTGAATTATTTTTTCACTTTTGGAGAACGAATTCATATAGTGACTATTTAATTTAAAAAGGAATAATAATAAATAATAGTGATTTGCTGAGTAGTTTGTGACGCAACGACATTAGTCTTCCATATAACGTAAGAGGTTAAGAGTTCGAACGAACTCTTTATATGCGTGTGTATAAATAAAAAATAATAATAATAATTTCTTGTAAGATTTGGTATAAATGCTGGTAAACCTCCTTAATTTTAGAAAAATTATATTCACTATTCCTTAAAACGTAGTGACGTCTTTTCTTAAAAAAAATAAAAATTAGTGACATCGAATAAATACATCCACCTCCTTTAGGATTAATGTCAACAATAGTGATGCCATTCTTTTCCCTTTAGTAGAAATGATGTCTCTAAAAGAAAAGAGAAGATAAAAATATATATATACACACACAAAAGGTAAATATATGTATACAATTTATTTTAACAAGAAGTAAGGTTTAACCGTTAAGGGAAATTTAAACTCATTTTTATTTTTTCCGTCAATGGAATGGTCAATTTGACAGTTACATATTTGTTTTGATTTTAACCTTTTAGAGAAATTCAAAACTATTTATTGTTGAGAAATTTAGGGAATGTTTGGCTATATTTCTCCAAAATAAATTGTTTTGAGGAAACATAACCAAATATATTCTTCTTTTTTTTCCCAAGATACCCTTTACTATTATTTATTATTTCAAAACTTTCCCATTTTTCAACATATATATATATATATTATATTATATTATTATTCTAAAACTTAAAAAAATCATTCAATTTCATTTTCATCCCAAAAAATCCAACAAAAAATATTGATTTGATTGTTACAGTAGGAAAAAGGAAAAAGAAAAAAGAAAAAGTCTCTCCTCAACACAAAAACAAACATACCAAAATTCTTTTAAATCAATTTTTAATTATTTCTCAAAATATAACCAAAAATCAATTATATTCACCAGCACAACTTTCACGTTCTCCCAAGAAATACATAATAAAATTACACAAAAAACAAAGCCAAACATTACCTTAATGTTTTAAAGTTTAAACTAGATATGAAATGATAATATCATTAATTGAAATATAGATATCATTACATGAATTTAATTGCATAGAGGAAGGAACGTTGATTTCAAATTCATTTATTTTGATATTCAATATTTGTAAATTTTTTATTACTCAAAAAAGATTTTACTAATTAGCTATTCTTAAATGCATTTAATGAATTTTCTTTTCTTAATATTAACCTAACAAATAAATAAGGAAATATTTAATTAGTAGAATAAATTAACATAAATCAATACTTTAGAAATTACTAGTATTGATTAGGTATAATCTAAATAAAATAGCTATTTATAACATAAAAATATAGAAAGGGGTGTTTGGGCACAATCTTTATTTTTAATTCTTTTATATGTTTTGATTATATCTTCACTTGTTTCATTTTTCAATTGATGCATTTATTAAAATTTTTGCCATTATTTGCCGGGCCTTCACTAATTTCATGATTTTTTTTAATTTAGTATTTGTTAATATATAACATATTTACTTTTTATATTTACATATTTTAAAGCTTTTTAACATGCCCCCCCGCCCCCACTGAAAAAGTCTCATTGATTAATATTCTATAGACTTTGAATCTACCATTATAAATAAGAAATAACTCAAAATTATTTTTGGATATGTGTTGTAATTTAAAATTATTAACATAATTAAAACCTTTTTTTTTTCACAAGAACGACTAACTCAATTAATTATATTTTATACATTTAAAATTTATAATTGTCAATTTAATTTGTTTGAAAAGAAAAAAGAGTGAGTTTATTTGATGGCGATAAACTGGAGATGATAATGGGGTGGGTCAAAACCCAAACCCGAATTCAACATATCCCATTTGAAGTGACTTAATTAATACAGTAGTGGCATGATTTTCACAATTTGAAATATTTGGAATGGAATATGGGGTTTATCTAATCCATCTCGTAATCCCGTCCCATATAAATTATACATATAATAATAATAAGTATGTTATATATAATTTATTTTTATTTTTTAAATTAAGAATAATATCTAAAATTTAAGATTATTACTTTAATTTTAATTTTATCTCCTATTTTATTTCTAAAATCTTATCTTGTTTGAAGAAATTTTTTATTTTTTTACCTAAAATTTAAATTTAAATTATTGTTAAGTAATTTTAATATTTATTATTTTCATTGACCAATTTTATTTTTCTAATGAGATGGGGCAAGGCGAGGTATGCGATAGACTAAAATTTAGCGGAGCGGAGATCAATTAAGTCAAACCCGCCGCTCCATCGCCATCCTTAAGATAAACTACAGTACTATACTTTTTTATCAGTACACATCGCAATATGAACTGTGCCAAACCCGTTCCTTTGCCGAAGCAGTACTATGCTTTCTTATCGGTACAAGAAATGTCCCCGATTTTTTCCGCAGACAAAACGACGGCACGATCCACAGATTTTTCCTGCCGCCATACCTCCGCCCTCCGATGATCCAGATGCTGCCGTCTGATCCAACGACATCCGACGTCATTGACCAAGACACCGGCCTCTCCATCCGTTTTTCACGCCGCGCCGCAGTGATTCATCGCAGAAATTTCCCCTCGGAATGCAAACTCATGGCGGCGGAGCAGGCGTCCATCCGTGGAGATTAATGCCTAGCAACAGGAAGATTCAGGCGGTTTAAATTCCTACAGCACTGTATATCTTAAGGATTTGGAAAAAATCTTACATTTCGTTCTACATTCATCTAGCTAGTAAAATTCGGATTGGATTCGTTGTGATCAGAGCTACATCTTGGCGATTATTTCATTTTCGAACACTCGACTCGGCCATCCACTTTCCAGG
>JACGDI010005541.1:103887-116306 GCA_014898725.1 Jacaranda copaia
GTGGGTGATAGATGATTGATATATAGCTTAATCAAAATGATCAAAACATAACGAGTATGTATAGTTTGAGTGCAACTAATTTGACTTGTAAAAAAATAATTTCGAACCAGAGGACTATAAATTTGAGCATGAAAAGAGGGCCTTTTGAGCTGAATTATAATTGAATCAAAATCGTGCTTGTTTTTAATTAAAAGAATATTATTATGAAATATAATTGTTAGCAGTAAAAAATAACGTGTGGCTTACCCCATTATGAATTTTTGTATTCATCATTTTTAATGTATCAAGAAAATTTTATATTTATTATGTTTAATTTATTTAGAAATGAGAGTTTTGGTTCAAACATACCATCGTGTTATGCTTGAATTCGTTAGCAGAAAAAAATAATGTGTGGCTTACCCCATTATGAATTTTTGTATTCATTATTTTCGATTTATCAAGAAAATTTTATATTCATTATATTTAATTTATTTAAAAATGAGTGTTTTGGTTCAAACATACTATCATGTTATGCTTGAATTCATCATTTTTGTTGTTAGGATATAAATATTTCATGAATGGAATGAAATGAAAAGAGTTATAGGAGCACGATAGGTACTTCGAATCCTCTATTTTATTTTATGTATTATTTTCTATTCTAATGTCATATACATATGTGAAGTGTATTTAATTTTTAATTATTTATTTTTATAAAAAAATATTTAATATATATTACATATTTATATAATAAAATATAAATTAAAATAGAAAATTTAAACAGCAAAGATATTCCATTTTCCTATCTTCCCACTTAATATGGAATCCCAGAGAAATTTTATTAATAGAAAAGAATGGCTATGAATAGATATCCACGGAGGAAAGTAGATTTGCTTTGCTCTGTCTCTCTTTATTCCTCAGTCGGTGCAGAATAAAAAATTCAAGATTCGCCAATTGATAAATATTTTTTGGTGGTACGGTTGTTTGCCTTTGGATTACATAGCCAAGTTTGATGAGTGGTGGTCCAAATTCCAAGAAGGCAAGAACATTGATAATCACGACAAAGTTCAGCCACTCAACTGTTCACACTCTTGCCTTAATCCTTACTTGCTACAAAAATATTTGAGTATTGGATAATTGGTACACTTCCCAGTCTTTTTTTTTCACCCTAGGAAAGACCTCTCCAGTCTTTCCCCTCTCATTCTCAAACATTACCACAGCTGCAAATTGCAAGTTCTCAGCATGTTGCCTGGTAAGACTTCTGCCCTAATCCTGTTAACAATCTTTCTGTTCAATTCAAAGTCCCAAGCAAGTCCCACAAACTCCACAGCAGACATACTCTATGATATTTATCCCTTCATAAGAGTATACAAAGATGGTAGAATAGAAAGATTTATCGGACAAGATTTTGCTCCTGCATCAACTGATCCACTCACTGGGGTCCAGTCCAAAGATGTCAAATTTGCAAGAAATTTCAATCTTTCAGCCAGGATTTACCTCCCCAAAAATGCTAATCCAGCCTACAAACTTCCTCTTCTAGTCTACTTCCATGGAGGTGGATTCTTCACAGAATCAGCCTTTTCTCCTACTTACCACAAGCATTTGAACTCACTTGTGGCTAAGGCTAAAGTTATAGCAGTATCAGTTAATTACAGATTAGCCCCCGAACACCCTCTTCCCATTGCTTACCAAGATTCTTGGCCTGCGCTAAAATGGACATTTTCCCACTTCAAGGGGAATGGCAATGAGGCATGGCTCAGAAAATATGCCGATTTTGGGCATGTTTATTTGGGTGGAGATAGTGCTGGTGGCAATCTTGCACACAACATGGCCATCCGGGTCGGGCTGGAAAATCTGGATCCTGGTATCAAACTTGGTGGGATGTTTCTCAACTGCCCTTTCTTCTTGGGGAAGAGGGCCATTGGGAATGAATCAGCCCATGTGTATGCAGAAACACTTCTGGAGAAACTCTGGCACTATGCCTACCCAAATAGCTCAGGCTTGGATGACCCCTTGGTGAATCCGGGCATGGATCCGGGGCTCAAGAATGTGGGGTGCAAAAGGGTTTTGGTTTATGTGGCTGGAAATGATGTGTTGAAGTTTAGGGGATGGTATTACAAGGAAGCATTGGAGAAAAGTGGGTGGAATGGAGAAGTGAAAGTTGTGGAGGTGGAAGGAGAGAACCATGTCTTCAATTTGATTAACCCCACAAGCCCTAAGGCTGCCGCCATGCTCAAAATGTTGGCTTCTTTTCTTAATCGTTGGTAAGTTGTCATACTAATCTTTATTCATATTTTCCTTTTTGGTCTATGAATAAGATTTATATTTAAGTTGGTGCCAGCTTGCTCGTTTGTTTTTGCCCCTTTGTTGTTTCTTGGTTTGGTCCTTGCACTAATTTTTTAACTTGGGCCAACTTCAAGATTTTTCCAGTTTGGATCGATAGTTCATTACATGCTGCCAAATTAAGTGCATATTTAATTTAGTTAAATTATTAGATTATATGTGATGATATTAATTTTTTAATTTAAAATGAGCAATCATTTGTACGCAATTCCTACATGCATAAAATATTTTTGAGTAAAAATATTATAACATTTATTATATTAAAAATTGACATGCATCACAAAAATATGTTTATAATTTGCATAATTATAAAAATAACACTTACTTAAAATAAAATTTTCATAATTTATTACCAAATTAAAGAAAAAATTTAAAACTAATTAAAATGGGTAAATAGTAGAAGTTTTTAAATAAATGGTGGTTATTTATATATATGAATTTTTATTGAATATTGAATAAGTAAAAGGGCAAAATTGGTATATTTTGGTATCATAACTTTTATTTTAGATACCAAATACCTTTTTTTTATAATAGTATATATGTTATTATACTTTTATGATTCATAATTCATTTTTAGTGTTTCCCTCGTTTGAAGACATAAATATTTTTTAGGGAGGAGATATTGACTAGTGATGCGTGGATTACCCTTGGAATGTTTTTCTATATTTAATTAAAATAACTTATAAATTTTATATCTTACAAGATATTTACACTTATCATTTGTAACATGTTAAATTTAATTTTAAACTAAACTTTAAATATACTCAGATGTAATAAATATTATTAGTCATGCAATTTATAATTTATATACTCAAACCAAAAGGAATCTAATTAAAATATTTATAAGTTGAGAATTTTTTTCATTATTTTGATATTTTATAAGTTCTTGTTCAAAAATTTTATCAAGTAAAATATTTATTAAATTGTTTATATCTTATAAAATATTTTACGAAGTTTGTAAGCTTGAGAATTCTCTAGTCTAACAAGTTTTCACTTTATATGTTTTGGCATCAATATATTTTTAATTATTAGTTCATGCATGAAAATAATTCAACAACATACATAGGGTTGTTAATGGGTCGGATCTAGATTGGATTATGCTAGATCTAAGTTCAAATTCAAAAATAATATGCTATATTCAAATCCTATTCAAGATCCATCGGATTTGGAGTTGGTGTGTAACTATATGTAGATCTAAATAAAAGTCAAGATATTCGTCGAATATTCAAAAAAATCCAAATTTGAATACTTAAAAAATTATCATATATTTATTATTTTTTTAAAAATTTAGTAGAATCCAAATTCAAAACAATTATTCTTAAGAAATATACAATAATTAATTAGCAAATTTTTAAGTCTATTGATCACTTAAAAGCAATAATAAAATTTAACTTAATCATATTCTTTTACTAGATCATTCCATTTTAGGTTTTGTTATTGATGATAGTGTTTGTTTGGCATTATAAATACATAATTATACTTGATTCTTCAATTAACTAATTATAAACTCAAACTTTTATAATAAAAAAAGAAACTCATTTTGATCAAATCGAAATTTTTATTGCATTTTTGTCATATCACGACATTTGGCTCTTACTCATTATTCTTCCCACATCATTTTCTATTATAAAAAGAGAGAAACAAATGATGCAATTATGATGTAAATAAGCTCAAAATCTAATAATTTATATGAAAAGCACTTGATTTGATATATTACATAAGAGTTCATTTCTTCCTTTATCCAAATATTTACATTGGCATTGCTAGAGGACCTCGTATAATTATTAATGGATCCGATTTGATATATATATGTATAATACTAAATACAATTGGATTTGAATTATTAATGGATTCAATTGAATCATATTTATATTCACTCTATTTATTTCAAATTATAAATTTTTTTAATCGAATCATATATGTTAAATCTTTTATCAATTAAATATCCTAAATAATCGAATCAAATTAAAATTAAAATTTATTCCATTAACAGTCCTAAATATGACACTGGAATTTGGATGAATCGAATATGAATACTGGGCCCAACTATCCAAGTTCAATTTGGGCTCCAATCATTTAGCCATTTTAAATAGCCTTTGGTCCGTTGAATTTGCTCCCTTTGGAACCAAGTACAAAATTGGGGGATTGAAAAATAAAATATAAAGGAAGAAGTTGGTTTTATTTGTTCAGTCTTCCTAATTTCCCCTCTTTCTGCCCAGATCCCTAGACATGTCAGTTCCATCGCAAACGAGTTGAATTAGCTCTCGAACTTCATGAGTTGAGCTTGAGTCAGCTCGATTTGAGCTTGAAATAGTTTGATTTTCAGTTGAGTTGAATCAAACTCGAGTTCTAATTCAAGCCAATTTGAAGTCATTTGTATCTAGTTTCAAGGCTCGCAAACTAGTATATAATTAAATATTATTTTTTATTTTATTAATAAATATATATATTATATTATAATTTTCTTATTTCGAGTTTAAATTTAAGCTTAAGCTCGAGCTTGAGCCTACAGTTTTTGTAATTCATTTGTCAATTTGAATCTTATAGAGCCGAGCCGAGCTCGAGCTCAAAATTTTGCACAAACTTAGCTCGACACAACTTGATTGCACCCTTAAGGGGGAACCTATAAAATAACTAAATTTTCTCTATTCCTCTAATATGGTTCATGATTCTAAAATTATTATACATTTCAAGTTGAAAGAGAGGTACATAATCATTATTTTCGTGTATATAATCATATCGAATTTTAATATCAAGAATAAAATTGAACCACACGGAAGTATTGTCCCACCTACAGATCTATCATTGATATAAAATTTTGACTTGATAAAAGGAGAAAAACAATCGATAAATGGACTCGAATTTCCCACAACTCATCCGACATAATACAAGATTTGCTATCGCCCATTAATACATTTAGAGCATTTCAATCAAGATCTTTTATTTTATTCTACATTTCATCTCTTATTCCATGTTATATATACATGCTACGTATATTAAATATTTTCATATAAAAATAACTAATTAAAAATCAAACACACTTTATATAAAATGAAATATTCAAGCTGCATTTGGAGGAGGCTTATTGATAGAATTGTAGAATATCATATCAATAAATGAGAATAGAAAGCAATGCACAGGTAGATTGTGGTAATAACCAAGACGGCCGGCCCCCTTCATCTCCTGCAGGCAGCAGGCAGCAGGCAGCAGGCAGCAGCAGTCTGCCGCAACATTGCAGGTGCGTCTGAGACACGCTTGCATGTGTGTATAATTTCGTCACTATTCGTTATGATCTGCTGCAGAGATCTGTCGACAGCATTGAGATCTTTGGGTTCGGTTCAATATTTTTCCAGGGGGAAGACAAAGTACAAAGCCCCTTCGTTTTAGGGGGCGAGTTGCCAATAGAGCCAAAACTGTTGGGTACTTCTTGTGGGTCACCCCCACCGACAAATCCATCACTGCTTCTCAATGGAATCCAATGTTTGACCTTCCCCCAGTCCATCCAAACAAAGATGTAATGTATTTATACTATTAATAAAGTTTCTATTTATTTTTAATGCATTTTCATGTATTTTTTTAAATACTATTACTTTTAACTTTAATTTTATAATTGTATAGGTTCTGCTTTATATACACACAATAATTTATTATTATTATTATTATTTTAAATATGTATTGTATTTATTTATATACATCAATTAAAATATTAGATGCAGACACATTAAATGCGCAACGATTACTAGTATTATACTATTCATATAAACTGAGTTTGAGAAAATTTTTGAGGGCTTAAAGTATATGAAAAGAATACGTCAATATTTGGAGAATATAAGATAAAAAGTTAGTTGAGTAATAAATACAATAAAATAATTGTGTGTGTTCACGTTAAATCGTGAGGTTATTTATATGTATATGTCGCTTGGGAAAATAATTAGACAATGACTTTATATGTCAAGTGACATGCTAGATTCAAGGCATCTTGATTTGATTGGACTTACTGAGATGATAATTTTTCATTTCAGATATTAAAATTGAAATTTTAATAAAATCACATGTTAGCTGTGCACTACATTTTCTAAAAATTTTATGATATTTGGTTAGA
This sequence comes from Jacaranda copaia, assembly GCA_014898725.1. Lineage (NCBI taxonomy): Eukaryota > Viridiplantae > Streptophyta > Magnoliopsida > Lamiales > Bignoniaceae > Jacaranda > Jacaranda copaia. Next base: position 110,309 of record JACGDI010005541.1, read on the forward strand.
AATTATAATATAATTGAGAAGACGTTTTAAATACATAGATGGATCATGAAATATGCTCGTTTAATATAACTCATTTGATATCTTTGAATATTAAAATTGACATACTTGACTCTTCATTATTCATGAAATTTTGAGGTTTTTTTTTTCATCTTTAATTACTCAATAATTTCCACACTTGATTTGGTTGAGCAAAATTATTAAATCCAATAAATGAGATGATTTGGGCATTAGACAGGTGGAATTGAACCAAATTGACCTAATTAAAAAATTATTGACCTATTTAGGGATGTAAATTGATATTAAACGAATCGAATATATTATTTTCATATTCGTATTTGTTTAATTTTTTGAATATTCAAATACGAATATGGATTTAATTGATATTTTAAAAAAATGATATATCTGAATTTGTATCCGTTGGATATCGATTGAATTCGGATATATTTGTATTCGATTATAATTATTCAAATTTATTCATATTTTATTAAATTTATTCGTATTCAAATTATTTTTTTATATTTATATTCGATAATAATTATTTAGATATCTATTTACAAATATCCAAATATGTAAATCTATGAACCTATAACAATCACATATTTTAATTGATAGATGTAACTATATAATTTCATTAAAAGAAAGCAATCAAACACATACAATAATTTCTAATTAATAATTGACTTTATAACTGATTGTTATTACTTAATAATAATAATGACATTTAAGTATATTAATTATAAAATCAATCAACAATAATTGTGTTGATTAACTTTATTCTTCAATTTTTTTTTATACTACAATAATTTTTAAAATTGATTCTTTTTTCTTCCCAATTCTTCAATTATGATATATATATACACATATATGGATTATAAGATTTTTATTAAAAAAATATAACACTATATTTAATAAATATGTATTCGAAGTGGATATTAAACAGATCAAATATGCATTTATCATATTTGTATCTATTTATAATCGAATATGGATAATATCCGCTTTATATGGGTGTAGATAAAATTTATATAAATAAATACAAATACGAACTGTAAATGAATTTTTGAATATTTATTTACAACCCTAAACTTATTTTTGTTGTAGCTTCAACGAGTCTTCTTAACAAACCATAACTTATATCATCAGCTCAAATTTAAAAAATATTAAAATTATTTAATTTTTGAATGATATTTCTTAGAATTACTCATCAATACAAACATATCTTTGACTATCTTTGACTCCAAAGTTATGATATATTCCTAACTCTCATCAATAGGATACCACTAAATTCATGGTGAGGGATATATTCAATTTAAGAACACTCATGATTCAAAATGATGATCCACTATTTAAATTTAACTCGTGAATTGACTTGATTCATTTGTATTCTAATTTCCTACTTAGTTCTATCACTTCATACAAAAAAAAGTAAATAATAATTTGATTATTTTTTTAGAGAGATTATTATAAATGATGAATTTATCATCCTATTAACAAATTAATATTTTTTTTATTCACAAATCAAATAATTAAAATATAAACTACCAACAATACATATAAAACACACACAATATAAGTATTTGAAGTCGAATACAAAATCTCTTATATAACAAGGGGAGACTGATGCCACTTGAACTACAAGTCATAATTTGACTATTCGAGGATAACATTATTGGATTAGAAGTTCAGCACTATGACTGATTTTTTATAGAGTAAGATTCCCGGTGGAAGCCGGTGACCCGTTCCTCCACGTGTCTATCATTTATTGGCTAGTTCAACAGTGGGCATTCTCCATACGAATACGATCCTCGCTCTGGCCCATGTGCCTGTCACCGTAACGGAGTCGGGACCACATGCTACGTTAACTGCCTCGCTTAATCTCCACCGTTAGGCTAAATCCGCACCGATGCGAATTCCCCGTTTTGTCCCTATCTTTCTTTCAAATTCTAATTTCAGTAGTCAACCAAGCTTGAAAAATTAAATTTAATTTTAGCTCTCAGCTTTTGCAGGTCACTTTTGATCGCCAGCAACACACACACATATATATACACGTGCTCACACAAATATATATAAATATATGTATGTATAGGTAGAGAGTGAGAAAGAAAAATGGGGGAGTACCTGAAGGGGGGTGAGAGGAGTGGAGCTACGGAGGATGTTATGCAGTTGAATTTCGGTAGAAAGAGGAAGATGTACTGTGAGCTCGAAAATGAGTACTGCGGCGACGTAGAATTGCGTGAGAATGCGTTGTCTCCGGCGGCGGTTAGGACATACGGCTGCTGTAAGTATGAGGATGAGTTGATGGAATATGGTGGGAGGGGTTTCGTGTCACCAGATCTGAAGGTGAGAATTTGAAATTCAGATTCTGTTTGGATATATATGTAGTATTCGTGGAAAAAGTTCTCGTTTCTTAAAGCTTTGGTTGGAGCTGGTTTTTGATTCCTTTTTGGAATGTTTTCAGAATGTAGATTGGCAGTCCGAAGGTTTTGGAACGGAAATTTCCACGTCCATGAACAGTGTTTTTGGGTGAATAATGAAAATTAATTGTGTTGTCTTTGAACTTATTATGATTAGATTTTCACCGTTTCAGTTTCAATATATGTATAGTGAAGTTCTTTATATATACACATAGATAATGATTTGATGTTCATTTCAAGGTGAGTGTAAATACATTGAATTATTTTGCTTTTACCGTTTCGTGTGCTGTATTTATGTTCATTTTCATGTGACCTGCTTCAGTTTTGTCATGCAATTAGGTTTTTTAACCTGTGTTTTACTATTTCGGGCAGAGAGGCGACTCCGACAAGCGAGCTTTGTGGAGACTCAGAGCAAGACATGCTGATGGACTCGTCATCTGCGTCAACGAAGAAACCGTCATCGCCGCCTCCGGCGAGTCCTTGCAGGAAAATTTCAGCTTCGGTGGCCAAGAAGCCACCGGCGGAGGAGCTGGAGGAGTTTTTCGCGGAGTCAGAAAAGTACGTGCAGAAACGATTCGATGAAAAGTGAGTACATATTCACATGTATAGAATCATTATGTGCATGATAAGACAACCCCCAATCGACTTGTACACCCGGCTCACTTTAACGTTGCCGGATTGAATATTCTAGCAACTGAAAAAGGAAAAGCGTGTAAATTTGATCAAACGGGTTTGTATTGTTTTCAGGTACAACTATGATATTGTGAAGGACCTTCCATTGGAAGGGAGGTACCAGTGGGTTCGTTTACATCCTTAAATCTGAATTATAACCTAAAGAAGGAAAAAGGTATATCTTTTGATACCTTTTTATGATTTTTCCTTATTCTCTTAGTTGGAGTTAACTTGATTAACCAGTTCAAGAAGAGGCACTTAACTTTTTCTTATAGTTAATCTAGCTCTGTGTGTATAGGAAATTACCATATATGTTTATGTAAAGAAACTGAAGTTCTTCAATGCTTGTAGTATGAAAATATCCTTTTTTAGGTCTTTCCAGTTGGCAAATGGGTAGTATAATTCAGAGTTCATGAAGGACTAAACGATATTGATGTGGACAAGGATTTAAATGGTTCTTATTATTTTGCTTTTGAAATTGAAAAGGTGTCTTTGTTTGGGCATATTTGGGCTTTTTCTTGGTGGCTGTCATTATTTGTATGAACTTTGTTGCCATTCTTTTGCAAAATTCCATTTGGAAGAGAGAGAAGAGTTTATGCAACACGAATGAAAACGGAAGACCCTTCTGCTGGCCTAGAGTGCAAGTAGGAACACGTACACCCCCTACATGTGTGCGTGTTAGTGTGTGTATATAAAGATATTCTATGTTCATATCTCTATGCGTGTATCGTGGGCCTTGCATGTGGATTTATCTTGAAGCTTGATTGAAAACTTTGTCTTTTGCGTTTGGAATATGAGTAAAAATGATAAAAAAACCCGCCCCAAAAATTCATATATACACGCAGAAAGTGTTCTTTTTTAAAAAATGTTTTAATATATATCCCCTTTAATCTGCGTTGTCATTTTCATAATCAATTTTACTTTTATGAAATTACTGCTTTGAGCAAGGTGGGGGCGTATATCAGAGTAGGGCGGGAGATACCACTAGCCTGCCAATCAGTATTGGTTTGATATTTTGGTGGCGTATAAATATTAATTCAAAATCAAAATATTAATAGTACTGTTTCGGATAACAGTACTTAGATACTCTGAATCTATGAGAATACTAGTGGCATTCAGTTTCCGGACTATGATAGAGGTAGGAAATCATTAAGGGACATGATTTGAATGCGTTTTTACTTGTTTTGGAGTGTATTAACTGATAACTATTAATTATTAGTTTGCATTATATGTATAGTGTAAATGTGCATGTACTGTCAAGTGTGCGCAAGGAAGATGCATGGATTCTTGGGAAAAAGTGGCCTGCACGTGGCATGATAGAGTGGTTGTCAACTGACTTCCATGTGCTTTGGATCTGATGCAAAATTATTTTTAGCACTGAGAAAGAATGTTGCTAATTTAAAAGTGTGGAAGGTTGATCCTTGATCACAACACGGTCTTTCTTTCTTCTGCACAAATTGCTGATTTTGATGAGAATTTTAGCTCCTCTAGATTGTTGATTTCTATGCTTGTCTTGGCTTTGCTCCCCAACATTGTTATTTTTTATTTATTTTCATGGGGATCAGCACTCAGTAAAATGGACCCCCATTGGCTTTTCAATTTCGACTTTTCTAGTGATCCATCATCTGTTTCCCCTTCTCCAGATACTCGTTGACTTCTCTCTGTTTCCCCCTCTCAGACACGATTTTTCCTTCCTTCTTTCTTTTTTTTAATCTTTGCGCCCCTTGGGATATTGGATTAATTACGATGATCCAAGGCGCATTTTAATCCCAAATAGTAAGCTCGTTGAACTCCTATTGATTTCCATTAAGTGACAATTATAATCCAATTAATTTTGTAATCAATGATTAGTTATGTGAATTAAAATATGGAAGTGAGTTAGCTAACAAAAACTCTAATAAATTCATGTGGGTTTTTGTGGGTTCGTTGTAAAGGTTTGCATAACAGTGTGGTAAATAGTTTGATTTTATCAAAGTTCATCTCTATTAGTAGAATTAATTTCAGAATTATAACTTCAATTTTACTTGGAAATAAGGGTGATTAATTAGTAGACTAGATTGGATTTGATTGGGCTTAATTGCGTTGAGTCTAAAATAGATAAGTCAAATATTTGTTTTAAATAAATGAGTTGAAAGTGAGTTGGGTTAGGTTGATCGTGAATTTTGCGTAGATGAGTTGGGAGTGGATTTTGTCTAAAGTAGATTAGGTTAGGTTGGATTGGTAGGGTTCAAAATGAGTTTAATATAAAAGTTTTTGATTCATTTTATTTATTTGAAAAAATTAATTCAAAAGGCAATAGTAATTTAACTTTATTAAATATAAAATACAATATAATGAACGATTAGTTATTAGATTATCTACCTATTTCATTAATTTTTTTCGTAGTGTGGATTGAATTAAAAAATAATTGTAGTTGCAGTACTTATATTGTAACGAAATTAATAATTTTGAAGGAAGGTACATAATTGTTGCACCAGCACAAGTGTATATCAGATTTTTAATAATAAATTTATTAGCTTTCATTTTTCAAAAATTAAAACACATGAATTGCAGTGCTAATTTTACTATTGGTATGCACTAAGCAATATTAACTAAGCCAAATATTGTTGTTGTTGGTTTTTTTTTTTTTTCCGAATTAACAGACACAATATTTGTAAGTATGACTTCAATATATTATTCATATCCTAAATTTGTAATTTGAAAGAATGCTAAACAATTGTTAATATCTTCTAAGCATAAGTCATGTAATTCAATTTGGATATTATTAATAATTCAAAAGTACAAAATTCTGACAAAATTGCGGAAATGAAAACAATATAGATTTGTGACTATTAATTCAAACTTATTTTATTAAACTTTTGTTAAGTTTTTTTGATAATTGCACCCATATTTAACCTAATTCAATCCATTTT
>JACGDI010005542.1:12069-22802 GCA_014898725.1 Jacaranda copaia
AAATTTGTTAAAATTTTAAAAATAAATTAGGAACTCTATATTTTTCTAAAAAAAACTTATAAACTCCTAAAAGTGTAAGCTCTTTTCTAAAAAAAAAATTATTAAATACTTTTAAACATCTTATAAAAATCTTAAAAAATTTATAAATTTACTCAAATACTCTTTTAATCAAAAAATTATATGATTTTATACGTAAAATAATGGATTGATATAACCCACAAGAATTTTACAGAGATAGTAAAAAGAAAATGCAAAATCAATCATAAAGTTTCCTGTTTAGTTGTCCTTTTTGTTGCCCTTTACTTGTCAATCTTTAGATCTAATGATATGGACTGCATATTAGCCTTGATAATTTTTAAATTAAAATTCAAGATAACTAAAATAAGTGGTACTCTATATAATTAGCAAAAACAGGATAAGATAGATAGCAGCCTTCTGATTGGCCTACGCCCTAATTAATGATTACAGCTACCACATGTGCCATGTTTACTGGTCTTAGCATGCTCCATTCATTGTGTTTTTTGGACTCATGGAATGGGTCTCTAGCAAGCGTATCTACTGCAGATTCGTTTTGACAATATTTGAAAAATTAAATTGATAATTGAATTGATGATTTTATTGATTACTTGTTTAATTGATTCAATTAATGTGAAGTTATAATTATATTTAATATTGTACAAATATAAAGAAATATCAAAAATACAATATATAAGGAAAAAAAATAAAAATTACTTAATATTTATTAAACTTTCTACAAACTCTACTTCACAATAATATCCATAGATTAATTAAAATATCAAATCATGAATGAGTCTTTCAAAAAAATATCAATATAAAATTTGTTACAACTTACAAGAATAATAAATACCAACTCAAATAACATAAAAAATTCAAAACATAAATTTAAGACCAATATTACAATAAGCAACAAAGTCAAGAACACAAATTTTCAATTATCTTGAAACTTAGTTCTTGAATTTGGATTTGAAATTTGATGTTTGGGAAGAATTTGAATGAGGAAATGAAAGAAAGAAAAAAAATAAAGAAGTTTGAACTCTAAAGAAAAAAATAAACAAGTTTGACCTCTTTAAATTTGTAATTTTTATTTAAAAAAATTATTAATGGGTTTAAAATAAAAATTGGTTCACCGATTGAACCAGTTGTTTACTTGTTTGCACTAGTTTAAACTGATTTTTTTCACCAATTGGTTTTAATAATCAAATCGAACCGAAATCTTTGCTCATTCTCGGTTGAAGTGGTTGAATTGTCAGTTCGTTCCGATTTCTTAAACACTGCATTTTGGCCTCCCATGCCATTGATACAACTACCCAAATGGCGCGATTCTAATTCTTCCAACAATCAATCACGAAGGAGCCAGTCATCGCTCCTTATATCGCTCAACTAAAGTTACAGTCATCGCTCTCGAAAGTGTAATCACAATTCGCTAGAACACTGCATGTTACAACTAGCAACCTCTTGACTAGTGAAGAAAAAGTTAACTCGCTAGCTAGTGTTAAACTATTTCTATCCAGAAAACCGGAAGAAGAGAAACTTTTTTCATTCTTTTCTTCTTCTAAGTGATGGAGTAGCTATATATATTTATGATATTTTGTCCTTTTTATGGCTACATCAAGAGATTGAAGTTGCAAAACATTAACTATTTGAAGTAAGTAAGGTTGAATTTGATTAAACCTTCTTCTTAATCTAAACAACCTTCTTCATCTCTACATCAATCTCATCAGTTCAAATTTGGGATAGAGTGGCATAATAATTTGTAGTCTTTAAGTCTTTATTCATGAATCTATGCTCATTTGCACAAAAGGCACTCAATTAGCCGATTGCACAAAATAAATGGAAACATTTGGCCAATTGAAATCTTTTTCAAAGGCCTTCTTTCCATGATTGCCAATAGCATCATTAGTATAGAGTGACATATTAGGTCTTGGCTCAAAGTTCATTAGAAAAGATTTATTGTATTTAGATTTGAGTTGTCACTTAAGTTGTGGAGCTTTAACTTGACTTCAAGTTTCTAAAAATGAATTTCTCATTTTTAAAACTTGAGTTTATCGACATAAGCTGTGATACTAAATCTTGATAAATAATTCCCAATCATACTCCTTGGATTCCATATTCTAGACATTTGATATCTTTTGTCAAATATCGTTTAATTAGAATTACTTTTTAAAATTTTTCGATCATGTTCCTCCACCACCGTGAGCCACATTTAAAATAATTCTACTGTTTCGAATTTAATATAGTATTTTTCACGCAAGAACTCTCAAAATCCGAATCTTTTACTGTGCTAAATTTCGTAAGCAACAGAGTTTTTTTTGTTTATTTTAATTTTTTGCAAACAAAATAGTGTGTGTCTGTGTGTTTTTTTTTTTTTAAAATAGTTGTTGTCACATAGGTTCAGGGAGCGTGGGAATTTGGGCCTAGCTAGGCTAATAGCCCAAATACATATGGGCTTTAACATTTCAGTTTAGGTTGGGCTAGGCCATTGAAAATAGATTTGGGCTAGTTCAATTTTCAGTTTACTATTCTTGGAATAAGAATTGGATCCTATAACTAGGAAAGGAATTTGGGCTAGTTTTAGCCCAGCTTAATAACCATTTTTCCTCATTAAACTAAGATACCAAACTTCCTCAACAAAAATAAAAAATGAAGGTGCCCAAGAGATAGAGACACACAATTGGCCCCTCAATTGAACCATTTTTACTTTTCCAAAAAATAAATAGTTGTTGAAAAAGTTACGTATATTTGAAATTAATAGTAAAAAGTACCAAAAATTTGCAAATGTAATGTGAGAGTTGCTTTTAACTTTTAGTTTATTTCTGTTCAACTTTAGAGAATTAAAAGCAGAAGCATCACTTTCAAACAGTTCATAATAGTTAAAATCCAATTAAAAGCTCACTTGATCCACCTTTGTCATGCTCAACCACTGAGACCTTTGTGAACATTGACGAGCTAGCAATCTACCTACTCAATTTTGAGCTCTTTTCCATTGTTCCTAACAAGAGCTTTTCCATTTTCTTCAGCAGGATCAACATGGCTATGCTAGATTATTACATTTGCTTTTGTCTCAAAATCCTTAACAAACTCATTGCTTAAATCATGTCGAAAGAGCCCTTTGATCACCTCAGGCATTGCTTCTCCATCCGTCATCCTATCCCAATAGTTCTCTCCTGGGTTCTTTCTTGCATTACTGTGGCTGAAAAGTTGTATTTTTCAAGAATTTAGTTTAGTTATAATCAGACAGACAAATTTAAAATATCAGAAATATATGTAATGTTGGGTTCAAGACAAAGTAGAATCATTTTAAGGTTGAGATGATTCTTACCAGGAGAACAGGCAGAAAAATGAAGACGAAGGCTGAGAAAGATCTCATTTCTTCAATGTTTTCAAAATCGAACCGGACAATGAACCGATAACATTACTGGTTACTAATTCAATCAGTGGTCCTATATGACGTCATAATGACGTAATAATTATATTTAATTTTATAAATATATATAATATTTTAATATTACTAAAAAATTATTTTATTATTGTTCTTGCTATATATATATATATATACATATCATATATATTTTATTACTATTCTTACTATAAAAAAATTATTCAATTTCATTTTCACTCCAAAAACCCAACAAAAAGCAGTCAAATATACATATATATATATATATATTATACATATCATATATATTTTATTATTGTTCTTGCTATAAAAAAATTTATTCAATTTCATTTTTACTCCAAAAGTCCAACAAAAAATATTGATTTAACCGCTATAGTAAAAATTGCCTCTTGCTAAAATATAAACAAACATATAAAATATTTCCAAATTTTTTTCTAACTATTCCTCAAAATATAAACAAACATTCATCACATTATCCAATACAACTTCACATTTCCCAACCCGACTATCAAAATAGATAATACAAAACATTCAATTTATAACCAAACATTACCCTTATAATGGTTCTATTGAAATACTATTACAAATAATTTTGATTGTACCTCTTTCAATTTAATAATAAAATATTTTCTCCTTCTACATGAACATAGTCCGAATTAAGCAAACTACATAAGTTAGTGTGTTCTTTATTTCGTTTTCCCAATTTTAATTGCAATGCCATCTTTATAACAATCTCAAATTCCAGGTAATTACTGCATTTGCACTCAAAATCTATATATAATCATCATAAGACAAGAAAACCATTTTCATTATTTGAACAATTAACAAACACTACTCTAATTTACATTCTTAGCAGGACAAGATTGTCCATACCTTCAACACACATTTACATAAGAAATACAATTCCATCTTAACACAATTGGTACTTAACAAAAGCCTCTTTTGCCTCCACACCACAATTTATTCAGCAAATGCAGATGATGCATTAGTCACTTTTCTACGATACTACTAAACAGAAACATTTGGCTGAGGCTTGAAATCTTTCTTAAAGGCCTTCTATGCCTTCACTCCACCAACACCATCTGTGTAGGTTGAGAGGTTAGAGCTTGGCTCAGGGTTTCTTTAGGCTGGAGATTATGGACATAAGCTGTGGCGCTAGGGCTCGGCTCAAAGTTTTACAGAAAAGATTTTCCATCTTTAGGCATGAGATTGTCGACATAAGCTGTGACACTAGGCCTCGGCTCAAAATCTTTCAAAAAAGATTTTCCATCTTTAGGCTTGAGATTATCGACATAAGCTGTGACGCTAGGCCTCGGCTCAAAGTTTTTCAGAAAAGATTTTTCATCTTTAGGTTTGAGATTGTCGACATAAGCTGTGACGCTGGGCCTTGGCTCAAAGTTTTTCAGAAAGAATTTCCCATCTTTAGGCTTGAGATTATCGACATAAGCTGTAACACTAGTCCTCGGCTCAAAGTCTGTCAGAAAAGATTGCTTGTATCTAGGTTTGACATTAGAGGTAAGACAATCACCCTTTACGTTGGAGATAGATGTAACTTTACCAACATCAACAAGACCTTGAACTAATTGGGGCATTGGCTGATCATCCACAACTCCTTGCCAATACTCCCCTGGATCTTTTCTTGCATTGATACTGTTCAGAAGCTGCATTTTCAGACAGAAATCATAGTTACCACATTAGTTAAGTCTAACTGGAAATTTGGATCAGAGTGTAGCATAAATTAAAAGCAACAATGGACTGCACACACAACAGAAGTTTTTTCATTCTATGGCCAGAAAATAATTAATTTTCAAGAATTTGATGCATACCAAAGCAAGGGAGAGGGTGGCTAGAGTATAGAGGGATCTCATAGCTTTAGGTAGAATTAGAATCTCTTTGAAAATTGATAAGTACAATGCAGATATATACTTGCCATTTATGGGAAGGAGGATGGAAAAAATCACTCAAAAACTGATCCTCAAGAATCTGCTTCTAGCCAATAATGCAATATAATCCAAAGAAGTGGGGGCTTGTTTGTCTGCTGGAATTATTAATCAAAAAGTCTCATGATTTAATACGTGGAATACTAGTCATTGGTATAGGCCACAGTAATTTTACTGAATTATTAAAGATAGATGCCAAATGAGTCGTAAAGTTTACTGTTTTAGTTTTCTTTCTTCTTGCCCTTTACTTTGTCTTCTTTGGAACTTATGCATGTGGACTGCATATTGGCCTTGAAAAATTTTAAAATTCAAGATAACTAACATAAGTGCTACTCTAATTAGCAAAACATGATAAGATAAGAAGCGTCATTATATTTGTTGATATTCTGTATTCATATATCAGATTTATATGGCTGATGTGAAAATATCATTAGATGAGAATTATACGGCTATGATTGCTTTGTGAGGATTGATCTCATGTTTTAGTGTTTTAAAAATTTTGGGGATGTTTTAATGTTTGAGAGATATGAGAATGGGAGATGAGGTTGAGGTTGTGATTAATTGTAAAATAAAGTGTAATAATTATAGTGATGTGATGGATTGATATGATGTGAGGTTGTGAGACTATTTTTGAGATATGATTGATAGATTTGGTTGAGATATGAAGGTTTCTTTGTAAGTTTTGATTTTTGAATTTTTGAAGCAACATTATTTATTGGCCTAAAAGACGCATTAAATAGTTTTACGGCCAAACAAAACCTCTTCCCTAAAACATGTTTTACCAATATTTTCAAAATCGAACGGGACAAAGAATCGACGACATTACTGGTTACTGGTTTAACTTATTCGACTGGTTGAACCACTGGTTCAACCGATATAATGTCACAATAACGTAATAATTATATATAATTTTATAAATATATATAATATTTTAATATTAACAAAAAATAAAACTTCCAATGATGTAGAAAGAATATTATTTGAAAAAAAATTTAAACTTACTTATTTTTAAGTACGCTTTTTAGAAAAAAAAAATACTATTTCACAATTAGTCAATCATAAATAAATAAAAAATAATGTTTCACATTAATTTAAATAATAGTTCTTTTCATATTTCAATTCCAAGTAAAAATAAATTCTTCTACATTAAATATTCAACATGATCTAAGAAAGATTAAACAAAATAAAACAACAAATTAAACATAAGTATTTACATATAATTACCACTTCATTAAGTTTTAAGAAAATAAATTCATGTTACAAAAAATTATATGTCTGAAATCTTTAATTATTATCTTTCAACTCATCATTTCTCTTTTCATTTTTACATTTTTTTATTTTTTTTTAAAAAGATTAATTTTGAAATTTAAAAAAAAAAAAGGTGAACCTGACCGGTCGAACCGATACCGATTTAACTGGTTTTTGATCGATTTTAACCGTCACCAATTTTCATGCTTCAATAGGACCAAACTAGCCTTCAATCATGATCCAGTTCGATTTTCAAACATGGTGTTTCACAGACAAATAAAGGGGCCAAACTCTACAAGCAACCACAGCCTACAGGTTTGAAACTCATTTGCAAGCCGATTTGGAGATTAGACAGGTAAATTGGAGCAGTCTAGCATTTTTGTTGAACATTGTGAGAAATGCGAATATATAGGAATCTGAGCCTAGCTGGGCTAATTAGCCCAAATGGATATTGGGCTCAGCTCACTTTTTCTCCAAAATATTCACTTTCATTTTTTTAAAATAACAATTTAATGTAAAAATTAGGAATCATCTTATTAGAAAAATTTTAGGACATACTTCCAGAGTAATTCAGAACAAACGTTACACAACTTATCATAAACTTTCAATTCATAAATTAACCATGCTCATGAACTTTTAGAATTTTATTCAGTTAGCTTGACCAAGATCTTAATTACAATGCCATTAAGTGGCTTAAGAATTTTTAACTACAATGTCATTAAGTAGCTTTTGAAATTTTAACTACAACGCCATTAAGTGACTTCGAAAATCTTAACTATAACCCCATTAAGTGGCTTCAGAAATCTTTGCTATTGTAACCCCTAGCATAGTTACGGAACTTGTTCCTATCGATAATTTCTCGATTATTCAAAGCATAGACTATTTTTATTATTTTTATTCAATAGAGAATATTATTTTTAATGCAAGATTTAGAATATTTTGGTTTACATGCTCAAATCCTAAAAACAAGTTTTATGCACTCAAAGAAAAGTTTTTACGAACAATTAAATAATTGCAGATAGAAAAATTCTTCAAACAATAAACCATTAGATTAAAGAATTCAATATGCAAAATTATCTATTTTGATGCATGAATCATTTATGCGAAAAAGATATTTTCAATGGAAAGAGAATGGACATTTGTCTATTATTTCATGCAGAAAACATTTATGCAAACAAAATATTTTCAATAGAAGGCAGGTAGAAATTTACCTACTCCAAAATTTTAAAACCCAAAGTTTCCCTCAGATTTGATTTGCCACTTAAGTGTTTTCAACTAGTTCTACGATAGAAAAATAGGATGTTAGTACCTCACAATGAATTTTCCTACAGATTTTTATAGAATAAATAGAAAAATTGGTATTTTTTTTACCTTTGCGTATGGCTTCTCTATTTCTTATAGATGTATTTATGCTACTAGGCTAAGTATTCTTGATGCACTAGAATTCATATCTTATTGAGATAAGAAGGTCACTATAATACTAACTCCTCAAATTTGATCATATCTCAATCCCAAATAATGATTACTCCAAGCTGTGAAGATAATTCTAAAATCCTAATCTTATCAGGATTAGGTAATTACTGAAATCCCTAGAATCTTTAACTTGTTAGGATTGGATAATTATTGAAATTTCCAAGCTTATGACTGAATATATGAAATCCTAATAATTTAATAATTCTAGAATTTAACTGACTATTACCATAGTAATTAAATAATAGGGAATATCTATAATGAATTTTTGCATGAAATATAGTTGATGCTGCTGAGAGCTGGAGGGTCAAGTACTCCAGTTGATTTAAGTGTTTAGGGCTTGAGATCTGCAACCACGAACACACGTCAACTAGCCGAGAGGCCCTCGGCTATGGCACTCCGACGCTCAAGTTAGTTTCTGGTAGATCGGAGAATATAGAGAGAGTATGTAGTGAATAATGTAAATGGCATTACCTTGAGCGTGGTGGTGCTTGGAGTATTTATAGCCTGCTGTGGGCGTAATTTTATCCAAGTAACGTTATCAGGTGTACTTGGCTTTTCTCATTGACAGGGGGTTGGGAGTCATTCTTTGTCCAGATCTTGGTACTGTGCCAGGTGGCGCAATCTCCTGTTTTCCCGGATAACCATGTTAGTAGGAGCACGTCTCTGTCAGGGTTGTTGGTTGGGTTGTTAAAGTTGTTGGCAGCGGTCACACCAGCTGCCATGTGTCATCAATGCCGAGGGGTTCAACTTGTCCAACTTACACCCGGAGGTCGATTCATGTCGACTAGACTTGCATGCTAAAATTTCTGAAATGGCCCTTAGGTTGATATGGGTTGATCGCGGAGCTTACCAAATGGGGCCGATACAGGTCGACCAGACAGATATGCCTTTGGGCTTCACAAGCTGTCTCTTCTGAAGTTGGGCCTGTTGGGCCTACTAGATTATACCGTATCATGTCAGGCCTCATGAGCTGTCTCATTTGAAGCTGGGCTTATTGGGCATACTGGATTATCCCGTATCAATAGCAGCACAAAAAAATGGTCCTAAGATTTCATATCACCTATTTTTATATGGTTTTAGCTAATCAATATGATTAGATATCTTATGGGGGTCAAAACCTATCAAAATAGAGTTTTAAAATGATTGGAAGACCTCTAAAGTTATTCATCTATCCATAAATCCGAAAATTCCATAAAAATTAATTTTCTTCATCTTTAACTTGATAATCATGGACCAAAACCCGTAATCACTTCTTAATAATTTGTGGGCTTATTTTCTACACAACTTATGGGCTTAACCATAACTTAAAATGAATTAAATAGTTTGGGTTGTTATTACACCTAGCCTATAAAATACAGATACCATTTATGGTCTTATTTTTATACTAGTAGGGCTAAACAACTTAAAATGAATTAAATAACTTGGGCTAACTAATACATCTCAAGTTACTAATTAATATGGACCAAAGATTAATATTTCTTTCACCATAAATTGGTAACCATAGTAGCTAGCTTGATCCTTAACATAAAACGCAATACATAAAATTGACTTGATAAATTCTACATCTTCAATAACAACGAAGCAATCATTAATAATCTAAAATCCATGTCCTCAAGATTGCAAGTAAAAATCAACACAAGTACCTAAACTAAGATCCTTAACAACCCAAAAAGAATTCAATTTATATCCCATAATTATTTTCAATTAAGATTTCTTAAATGTTGATCGAGTCTCAAATAAATTGTATGCTCAAATTCTAAGAGAACAGCAACCTAGGAATATTAGTGAAGAATATCAGTGGAGTGTCAACTAATATTACTCCATTATTCCTAACATCCAATATCGTATGCACCCATTTTTTCTCTCTCAAAAGATAGAAGCTCACTACTAACTATGCATTCGATTATTCTAAATCCCATTACATTGAAGTCTAGCGTTAATTAAATTCAAATACTTCAAGAGGTATAATTAATATAATTTCTAAAATAAACTATAATAATTCAACTAAAGACTTGGATAATTACGGTGCCATCTTTATAACAATCTCAAATTCCAGGTAATGAATTCAGTTGCGCTCAAGATCTATATAAAACCATCATTAGACAAGAAGAAAACCGTTTTCATTATTCGAACAACAAACACTACTCTTAATTTACATTCTTAGTAGGACAAACTTGTCCAAACCTTCAAAATACACTTACATTTGAGAAATACAATTCCATCAAATGCAATTGATACTTAACAAAAGCCTCTTTTGCCTTCACACCACATTTTATTCAGCAAATGCAGATGATGCATTAGTCACTTTTCTACCACTAATAAACGGAAACATTTGGCTGAGGCTTGAAATCTTTCTTAAAGGCTGGCCTTCTATGCCTTCACTCCAACAACATCATCAGTGTAGGTTGACAGGTTGGAGCTTGGCTCAAGGTTTTTAGATTTGAGATTATCGACATAAGCCGTAGCACTAGGCCTTGGTTCAAAGTTTCTCAAAAAAGATTTCCCTTCTTTAGGTTTGAGATCATCGACACAAGTTGTGGCTCCATGCCTTGGCTCAAAGTCTCTCAAAAAAGATTTTCCCTCTTTAGGCTTGAGATCACCAACATAAGCTGTGGCGCTAGGCCGTGGCTCAAAGTCTCTCAAAAAAGATTTTC
>JACGDI010005542.1:22922-33808 GCA_014898725.1 Jacaranda copaia
GTGGCGCTAGGCCTTGGCTCAAAGTCTCTCAAAAAAGATTTTCCCTCTTTGGGCATGAGATCATCGACATAAGCTGTGGCGCTAGGCCTTGGCTCAAAATCTGTCATGAAAGATTGCTTGTATCGAGGTTTGACATTAGAGGTAAGATATTAACCCTTTTTGTTGGAGACAGATGTAACTCTACCAACATCAACAAGACCTTGAACTAATTGGGGCATTGGCTGATCATCCATAACTCCTTGCCAATACTCCCCCGGATCTTTTCTTGCATTGATACTGTTCAAAAGCTGCATTTCAGACAGAAATCATAGTTACCACATAAGTTAAGTCTAACTGGAAATTTGGATCAGAGTGTAGTATAAATTAAAAACAACAATGGACTGCACACACAACAGAAGTTTTTTCATTCTATGGCCAGAAAATATTTAATTTTCAAGAATTTGATGCATACCAGGGCAAGAGAGAGGAGGGAGGCTAGAGTGTAGAGGGATCTCATAACTTTAGATAGAATTATAATCTCTTTGTGAATTGATTTCCAGTACAATGCAGATGCTTGCCATTTATGGAAAGGAGGGCGGAATAGATCAGCGATAATGCAATATAATCCAAAGAAGTGGGGGCTTGTTTGTCTGCTGGAATGATTAATCAAAAAGTCTTGTGATTTAATACATGGAATAGTCATTTGGTGTAGCCCACAATAAGTTTACTGAATTATTAGAGATAGATGCTAGATCAGTGGTAAGATTGGATTGGTTGTGTTTTCATTCTCATTTTATGTTTTCATTATTTTAGGATGTATTTTCATTTTATCATTATTTTGTGTGAAAAAATAAAAACGTGATTTGTGAATTGTGAAAATTTTAAAAAAAGTAGATTGAAAATAATATTTTAATGTAATAGTATTAAATATTTTAATGTAATAATATTAATTATTATTGTTTACTTGATTGTGGTCTCGTTTTCTTGAAAAGATAGAAAAAGAAATAATTATTTAATAAGTTAGTGGATGATGATATGATGAAAAATTAGTATTAAATTTTGTGGGTTCCATTGTCTTGAAATAATAAAAAAAAATATTTAATTAGTTGATGAATTTTAATTATTTTTAAATTAGTACGTACTATAAATTTTTTATAGTAATGAAAATAAGAATGAATGATGTTTTCATTGAAAATAATACAAATAATAGCGTTTTCTGTTTTCAAAATAATGTGAAATGAGAAAAAGTTGCTCTAAAGCACAACCAATTTTTTGCATATATGCTGGCCTTGAAAATTTTTAAAATTTAAGATAACTAAAATAATTGATACTATAATTGGCAAAATATGATGAGATAAGAAACGCCATTATATTTGTTGGTATTCTGTATTCATTAGGGATGAGAAAAATATCTATCCCCAAGGGTACCTGTGGGGAATTCCTCATGACGTGGTAGATTTACGGAGTTTTTTTTTACGGGGATGGGAATAGGGATAATTTAATCCCCGTTTGCTAAATGGGAGCAAGGACGAGGATTACAGTTCCTGTCCCTGTAGGTACTTGTTATCCGTTTAAATAATTAAATTATTATTATATTTAAATATATAAATATAAATATGTATATATATAAAAGCATTATGTTTATAAATTGTTATGCTTTTTTAAAATTTATGTTTATGTATTATTTATCTTTTAATATTTTGTTGTAAGATATAATTAAATATCTTATGTTATGATATTACGTACTTATGTTTAATAGTCTTTTAATTTTAGAAGTAATTTATATTATTAAAAAATTTTAATATTTTTTTTATTTTTAATTTTTTTTAGAAATTTAATAAATTAAAAAATTTATTAAATTTGTGGATATCCATGGATACCCGTCTCCCACGGAGAAATGAGGGCGGGTACCCACTGCAGGAACAGGATATTTTCACTTGAGGATAAACCTGCCCCGCCCCGCCCCCACTCCTAGCATTCATATATCAGATTTTTTTGGCTGATGTGAGAATATCATTAGATGAGAATTATACAGATCTGAAACTCTTGTGCAGGGCGGTTTGGAGATTAGACCGGTAGATCGGAGCGGTCTAGCATTTTTGTTGAACATAGTGAGAAATCAGAATATATAGGAATCTGGGCCTACCCTGGGCTAACTAGCCCAAATGGATATTGGGCCCGGGTCAGTTTTTCTGGAAAATTGTGTGAAGAACCGGTTAAGTGTAAAGCACAAGTGGTCCAAGAAACATATAACAGATCCATTGTTCTCTTGTTTATATGTCCACTTTCAGGTCATTGTTCTTGGAATAAGAATTGGACCCTGTAGCTTGGAAAGGAATAACGATTTTGGGCTGGTTTTAGCCCATTTCTGCACTAACATGCAAAACCAAGGTTTCTGCATTAAACTATGACATCTACTGTGAAAATTATCATAAGTAATGGTCGAAATCACTTTAGTCAAACTTTGGCAAGGACTATGGCGAGGAGAAGTTAGCTATTGCATCTCAAGATAAAGATGGGCTGGCAAGTTTTTAGAGTAGGAATGAGGCCACCATACCAAAAGAAGCCATAAGGTCCCATAGAAGTGGTTCAATTTAGATCATTCAAATTAAGGCACCCATTGTTAAGATAGGAGTTGCGGGGCTCAGTTGCACACACTTGTGATCCTAGCGGGAGCGACGTGAAGCCGAAATAACCTCGGTTGCAATCCTAACCCTAGATGGAGATGTGTTCGAGGTTGGGGTGGATACTCAAAGCAAATTGAGAGTGATCCTCCGCCCCCCAAAAAAAAAGAAATAAAAAAATAGAAGACTGACACAAATCAAAATGAAAGGTCCCAAAGTAATGCACACACAAATAAATAGATAGAGACAAAGAATTTGCCCCCTCAATTGAACCCTTATGCATATATATGTTTCTTATTTTGGTTCCATAGAGATACTTGTGATTACATTTATGAGCCCTTTACTTAACCTGTTCATTTGTTAAGCTCTTTTTTATTATTCCTAACAAGAGCTTTTCCATTTTCTTCAGCAGGATCAACATGGCTATGGTAGATTATCACATTTGTTTTTGTCTCAAACTCCTTAACAAACTCATTGCTTAAATCTTGTCGAAAGAGCCCTTTTTTGGCCTCAGGCATCGCTTCTCCATCCGTCATCCTGTCCCAATAGTTCTCTCCAGGGTTATTTCTTGCATTGCTGTGGCTGAAAAGCTGTATTTTTCAAGAATTCAATTTAGTTATAATCAGACAGACAAACTTAAATATCAGAAATATGTAACGTTGAGTTCAAAACAAAATAGAATCATTTTAAGGTTGAGATGATTCTTACCAGGAGAGAAATGAAGAAGAGGGCTGACAAAGATCTCATTTCTTAGTTTAACTTCTGCTCCAGAAATTTCAGTTCATGTACTATGATGTTTTGGCAAAGCAAATTACATAGGACTGGTTCTTCAAAAACTACTTACAAAAGAATCTTCTACTCACCCTCATTAATTTTCCCAGCTGGTCCTAATCTATCAGCAATGACACTAGCATTAGACTTGTTAGGTGTGGTTGTATATGTAGAACTTGTCTTGTTTCTTACCTTACAGATTGGCAGTGACCAAAACGCTGACGACAATGATGAGATAGAGGTCTAACCATTTTGAAATATTGTTCCGCCAACACATATTGATGGAGGGTTTTGTCCTAAATGCCTCAAAAGATGTGAGAAGAGAAAAGTTGTATACGAACAATCTCAACACCTTAGACTAGAGAGCTATAATGATACATTATCTTATCCCATATTAAAAGTTCTGAGAATTTCGATACTGTTTGTAAACTATTATCTACATCAATTCTACTCACCTTCATTAATTTTCCCTTGTCCTAATTTTAAAACAATGTTACTAGCATTAGACTTGTTAGTTGTGGTTGTATTTGAAAAACTTGTTTTTTTTCTTACCTCACAAATTGGGAACAACCCAAAAAACCGTCGACAACGACTAGATAATATGGATGTTTGACTGCTTCAAAATATTATACCACCAACATACATTGAAGGAAGGATTTTGCCTTGAGACATCTTAAAAGGTGGGGTAAAACTAGTTTATAAATTGTTTCAATACTCTCGACTAGAGAGCTAATGATATTTTATCTGATTACACATTGAAAAAGTCGAGAATTTAAAATTTTTTGTAATTTTTCAATCTAAAACCCCCACCAGATATGCATCAACAAGACATCACCTTGATATGGCTGAGTTTTCATGTTTAATCACAGATTTGATCCTAGCCATCCAAGTTGATGATTACATGGAAATTAATTACACAACTGCCTTATTTATTAATATTCTGAACCTGCGTCATCCGTATACTTCTGAACCTTAAATTTTGCACAGGTTTCACTTGTAACTTCTCTTTTCTAGTGAAGTACTGATCTCCAAGAAACAGACATCTTACAGCAGTTGAATTTTCACTTGTTCTAAGGTAAACCCTTTGTTTCTCATGTTATTTAAGCTAATCATTTAACAATCTTAATATATTAATTAATGACAGAAATTCATATAAAAACTGAAAAAATATCTTGTTTTCTTGAAGCTCAAAGACCAGCTTTTCTGTGGCCTTTCTGCAATAAACCTCCAATTCCAGGTAATTAAATTCATTTAGCACTCAAATACTGGTTCTTGCTGAATGTGCTTAGAAATATTACAGAGCTTTAGAACAGTAAAATTCACATTTTTCCTGCAAAAATTTACTCCCAATAATAATTAAAATCCAACAAATTTAGAGGAGCCCAAAAAATGCTACTATTGCATTTATCAAACTCAAACTTGACATATTTTCTACACAAATTTTTTCCCACATATATTACTTAACTATCCACAGCAGAAGGCTTTGGATCTTTTTCAGAATGAATTACATGATGATGGCTGTGATATATTATGATATTAGCTTTGGTGTCAAAATTTCTGATAAAAAGATCTGAGGAAGGATTCTGATGGAGAAGATCAGTGATTGCTTTAGGCATGGGCTCATCATTCATCACACTCTTCCAGTAGTCTCCAGGATCCTTTCTTGCATCATTAACACAGGCAACCTGGAACGTGGCAAAGAAAACAATCTAAGACATGTTTAAAGTTTCTTGAACTGTTAAGACAATGACCGGATCTATCATCAAATACGAGATTCAATCGCATTGAGATATTGTCCCATCAGCGTTCTTTTTTATCCCACCTTGAGGAATTGAGAAGTATGTACGAGGTTTGAATATAGGATCTTTTACTACTGTTAACCTCTTTTCGAAATGTCTTTTTATAACTAATATAAGCTAACGGGACAATACCTGGACAGAATAATACCTTAAAACTCTAACCAAACAATACCTCAACCTACGCTCTATGATGGGATAATACATCAATGCGGCTAATTCTCCACGTCTACGATAGATTTGATTGTCACCATTATTACACATAACAAATAAAGTTCATTACAAAATAAAAACTAAATTCATGGTAACTTATTATGATCATAATTCATTAGCTAAATGAGATTATATAAATAACTATAATTAAAGATTGTGGGCTTGTTAAGAAACATTACCAGTACAAGAGAGAGAAGGAAGAAGACTGAGAGAGCTCTCATTCCCATCTTCATACTACACCAGCTAGCCGATGGTTTGGTTTAGTTCTGCTGCTCACTGTACAACCTCTGACTTGGTATATATAGAGAACCTTATCTAGAATAAAAAGAAATATTTTCTGACAAGGAGATAATCATTCAATAGTCAACACCCCACGTTAGGAACCCGTGGATATTGATTATAAATTGACAATTGACCTATGGAAAAGCTTTAGTGCTGGCTAGTGTTGCATATGGACTACTATTCATAGCGTCTGGTGGATGTTACAGCTTAGAACTATATTTAAAAATGCAACTTCTATAGTATTTTGGTTTCAATTGTGTGTGCGTGTGTATATATATATCTTAATTACTTGCTACATGTCAAAAGAAAAAAAAATGTAATTAATTTATCTAGTACATCATATTCTACATAGATTAAGTAATCCTAAGATTTAGGATTTTTGGACTATATTGATGTGGGAAAGGAGAGAAAAGTCATTCTGCTCACATATTTATGTGGGTCGGATCGTTTCAAAGTTAGGCTTGATTATGATTCATTTTCTCAATAACTGATTGAAAACATATGACCTTGAGTATGATAGCTTAGTACTCCATATAAATACTCTCTCCACATATTTTACTGAGTAGTATTATTGTCTTGATGAATCTTACAAACTTAAAACTTTTGAAAATTTTTGTTGGGATCCTTCAATTATTCAAACCCATCTTGATTTTAGGTTAGATTTTAAGTTTGACTAATTCATGAGAGAAATACAACATAATGAATCATAAATAGACTGACTTAAATTGAACTTGTTGGCCAATTCTGAATCATATATACCACATGGAGGATCCCAAATACACACATTTGTTATTTTAGTTAGATTTTTTGTTCGATTGGTTCATGAGAGAAATACAACATAATGGATCATAAATAGACTGACTTAGATTGAACCTATTGGCTAACTCCAAATCATATATAACAAATGAAAGACACCAAATACACACATTTGTTATTTTATGTTAGATTTTAAGTACGACTAATTCATGAGAAAAATACAACATAATGGATCATAAATAGACTGACTTAGATCGAACCTGTAGGCCAACTCCAATTTATACAAACCAATGGAAGACCCCATATACACACATTTGTTATTTTAGGTTAGATTTTAAGTTCAATTAGTTCATGAGAGAAATATAGTACGATGAATCATAAATAAACTGATTTAGATTGAACCTGTTGACCAACTCTAAATCATATATATCACATGGAAGACCCCAAATACACACATATGTTAAAGCCCCTTGAGTCTTGCCTGTTATCACTGGTGGAGAAAATGCAGAAAAAATCAAAACCCTTATTCCTAATTGTTAATGCCCTTTTTTGATGCCTTGACCTTTGATTAATTAAACCCAATAAATTTCACAAATGAAGCCTGTCCAAGACATTCAAGGCTGAACCCCTTAGTATTATAACAATAGTACTTCCTAATCTCTTATACTTTTTATTTGGGGAAGGGGGGAAAAAGGGAGTTAACCAATGGGGCCCTCTTTGTTTTTTTAAATCTTTTATTATTTTTTTAATCCCATAAAATTGAAAACCCCTAAATTCCTAATTGTCCACATATACAGCCTGACAAAACACATGGTCAACTAAAGGTACAACCATAGCTAATGTCCTCTTGTTATCATGCAAAGTATCTGGATGTGATGTTGACCCCAATATGTATCCGTCTATTGAAAATTGCAAATGATCATCAGTTTGTAAATTCTTGTACTATAATAACCTCATTTGCAGCTACATTAAAAAAAGAGAAAGGGGGTTATTTTATTTTTTGGTTGAGTTAGAAAAAGATATTGAAAAGAAGTCAAAAGTTTGGAAGTGTCTAGACTTAATTAGAGCATCATCATGGGGTATATAGGTATATATGTTGGCTTTACTTGCCACCCTTTTTCTTAATGAATATTAAATATTTTACCCTAAGTCCATTTTGTTGGCATGCATGCAACTATTATGTAATAAAAATTATTCCTATGCAACACTATAAAAGTTTCCAACAAGTTCTGGTTGGAAGTAGTAATCTTGATTTTAAAAGCATATATAGTATTTGTATATATTGTAGAAAATCGAAAGATGGATCAAACCAAGTTGAGTTTCAAGTTTTAAGTTTGGGTGATCCGAACCTACATCCTAAAACCACAAAGTTTATTAGGGGTTCAAGTAAACTTCTCACAAAGTTAATTTGACTATAGAACCGTGCCTATATTTTGGAATGAAGTAAAAGATTGAAATGAGATCTGCATCTCTTCCTCACTCTGCTTTTTCAATATGAACCATAGTCATCAAAGCCTTTCTAATACGATTAGGCTGATCGTCCTATGCAACTTTCAAGCATACGAATATATGGAGAGAGAGATAGGAGAAGAATAAATGCAATAAAGATGATTATATGTGTGTATTGAAAATATATATAAACTATTCTCACTTACTTTAATCGAGAGCCTTTACATCCAGATACTTAACATGGTGGATAATCTAATCATAAATTGAATTACATCATATCAAACCAACCCCACTAAGAAAAGTTTTGGTCTAGAACAATTATAGAAATATTTAAATTTTTCAAGGACAAGATCGTAATTTCTCCATAGGCAAAATGTATTGAGGTATAGAATGTCATAAAATGAATCAATGAAGCAACATATTCAAGCCATCAATCATGCAAGCAACTATATAAAAAGGACTCTAAAATTTGTTTTAGTGGTTCATATATATTTAGGAAGGAATCTTGGCGCCGAAAGCTGACAATTGTTCTGCTGGAATAGGCTTTGTATTCATAAGTGGAGTTGACCAAATAAAAAGATGCAGCAGATATAAAGCACAATCTATATGTGGTTCTATGGCTGTATGTCAACTCTCCTCATGCCCACTGTGGTGTGCAATTCATAGGTTGTACCCATCCTAAAATTTAGCATCTATTGGATCTAAGTAAGATGGAAAATTTGTATTTTTCGTCCTATAATTTTATCAATTTTAAAATTTTATTTTATAATTTATTGAATTTTAAATTTAATTATGAATATTTTGTAAAATCATTATATTTACTTCAATTTCGCTTAAAATTCATAAGCTGACTGTACAATTCAGGCCAAAAATTATGTATTTTTGATAAAATCAATTTAAACGTGATAATTTTATGAAATATATAGAATTAAACTTGAAATTTGGTGAGCTACATGATAAAACCCCAAAAAAGGCAAAGCTGCAAGCTGAAAAATGTAATTTTGTTTTTAAGTACATAGGAAATGCAAAGTAAGAAAAAAAAAAGAAAGTACCAAAAATTTATTTTCATTACTTAATTTCTAACTAATCATTAAAGAAAATAAATGGCATAAATTGACTGATATTTTAATAATTGTATTCTGGTCATTATTTTTACACATAAATCTATGATTTAAAAAAAAAATAAGGGATGAATTCTTGAAAGTGGTTGTATGAATGTGAAACATAACCTATGTTGCTATGCAAATCTACCCAAAATCATAGTGGTGTGACCTCAAGATTGCATGTCATAGGTTTCACTTCACTTTGATGCTTAACTTTTTAAAGTTCTTGTAGGACTACCATTGATATATTAAATAACTATTTTATATAAAAACAATATGTTTATAAATAATTTTGATTGATACGATTTATTGATGTTATTTGAAAATAATTTTTTTAAAATAAATAATAGGGAATTGACTCTATTGAAGGCCTACATTCATATTGTTTCCAAAAAGAGAGACCTTTAAGGTCCTCCCAATTTGTACTATAAGTCATAGTGGATGAAAACTCATAATTCGTTTGCTGCATAATTATATTCTCCTAAAATTATGAAAATAATGCTACAGAAATAAAAAATTTGTTGAAATTACTATTAACACACTTATTGCAAATATTACTTAGGAATAATTGCATTAAACCCCTTAACCTATGGTCCTCGTTGTATATTGCCCCCCAATTATTATTGATGTGCAATTTCATCCCCTGAACTAATAAAAATATTCGTTAATACTACATTTGCATTATTATGGTGGAATGTAACCAATGAATATTGGACACATGGTCTGAAGGTAATGAAATATTCTTGTTAGATTCTACCGGAATAGTGCAAAATGTAGTGTTGGCAAACATTTTCATTAGTTTAGGGAGTGAAATTGCACATTTTAATTAGTTTAGGGGGTAAAATTACACATTGACAATGGTTAGGGGGCAAAGTGCAATGAGGGCTATAGGCTGGGGTTTTAATGCAATTAATCCTATTATTTATTATCTAAAGTATGTACTAAATTATGTAATTTAGACTTAAGTCATCCATCCATGCTAGGATTCACCAATCACAAGAATTTATAAATAAAGATAATATTAATATTAGAACTTGAAAGTTAACCTTCCAATATGACATCCAAAAGGGCTTTTTTCTTTTCTTTTCTTTTCTTTTTTTTTAAATTGGTTTCTGACCTTTTCAAACATTAGAAAAAATAAAAGTCCATTTGTCCCAATCAATAGTGGCACCACATTTTCAAACTGATAGGAGAGCACAATCTGTGCAAGATTTTGTCAAATGCATGTAAAGCCAATCAATTTTCATGGTATGTGCCAACATCTGGTTGTCTGCTAGCCCCACCATGTTATGGAGAAGGGGAAATTTAATTAAAATGAAAAAGAGAAAAGAAGAAGATCTTGAAATAAAGAAGCAAATCTAGGACTTTCTGCAAATTCAGATATGGATAAAGTATTTTGTGGTGGGTACTTCTACAAGAGTCAAAAGAAAATGCTAGAAATTATATTATCTTTGGATTGGGATAAAGATCATGGAAATTTTTCAAGGAAATCAATATTGGGGTTCACTGTTGTGGGTGAATATCTATTTTGCCACATTTGAAGGATTTTGGATTAACATAGATTGACATAAATAATAAGTGGCCATATAAGCATTCAAATTTTGCATAATTTTGGTTATGACATTGCTAAGGTTTATGTTTGCATTGTCTGATCTGTATATATAAGAATGATTGTGATTGTTTCATAACATGGTAACTGACAACAATAGTCCTCTTTTTCGATTATCTTTTTATAACATTACATCAAAATTTGAAGTATTAGGAGTTCATACTAAGACGAGAGAATATTCAAATAGATATTACATAAATAAATAGAATAAGAACAGGCAACTAAAAAGAATTTTGAAAGTGGTCCGTGACTACTTAATAAAACCGCGACCTTCATAAATATGTCCTTGGTACTAAATCTATTT
>JACGDI010005542.1:45231-63706 GCA_014898725.1 Jacaranda copaia
TTCAATCTGGAGAAGAGGTTTGAAGAAATCAAGTCGTATATTGACGACAACAAAGTCGCCATGAGCCATCGGGCCCCGAGAAGATGGATGAGCCCTAATCTCCCCGGATGCAAGTTCTGCGGGAACGAAAACTGCATCCGCCCTGTGATTTCCGATAAAAAAAGATCAATCAACTGGCTGTTTTTTCTTCTCGGAGAAATGCTGGGACTGCTCACACTGGATCAGCTCAAGTATTTCTGCAAACACTCGAAAAATCATCGCACCGGCGCGAAGGATCGCCTCCTTTTCCTCACCTATTTGGGTTTATGCAAACAGCTTGATCCAGCCGGACCCTTCGACATACCATGATTGGTAGAATTAATTAATGGGTTGATTATTAATTAAGTTTAGGAAATTCTTGCGTTGGTTGCAGTTAATTAGTTTGGTTTCTGATTAATGGCGTTCTTCCTTTCTTGCTGATTATCATGCATTGATTCATTAGGGTTCTTATCATTTATGAAGTATGAGTTTCAGCAGTTAATTATTCTAGTAATTAATATCTAGGGTTTGATAAAGAACTTCTTTTTGCTGGGGCAATATTTATTGTACAAATTAATTAGTTTGATTGATTGAATGATTGTGTTTCTTATTAACATTTACTAATTTTTTAGGGCAAATTCTAATTCATCGAACTTAATTCAATTTACAGGTTGGTCTGGAGAAAGTATTGAAATCTTATCCTATTTTGACATCCGTCGATATCATTTTGAAGGGATTGTTTGAATGTGTTCTTCGAGCCCTTATCTTTTCATATTCTTCTTTGTGATCGTACGCATGTATCGTTTGAATTCTGTATTGGTCTTTTTAGATGTATAAAGAATGTTGCAGAAAATTAAATAAGATTTGTCTACTTCTCTTTTCCCAAAAGAAAGAGCTCGAAGACTATTTCTCTCATTTTGGATTTTGAGCATTTCTTTTTAATTTTCATAGTACGAAATGGTTAACTATTTTCATTATTGCTATATATTATTGAAATTACAAGAATAAATTTGATGTTTATTTCTCAAGCTAATTGTCTCTTTATCTTGCTTAGTTCTATACCTTGTAGTTAATTGTTAATTAGTTAACGATTATGATATATGTAGTTATGTTGTCTTTAATCTTCAAAATATTGTTAATACGAGTTAAGGATGAAGAGTTTATAAGAATGCCATATATGAAATTCAATAGTGAAGGACAATAGATTGTTTGTTAAGGAGTAAAGATGAAAAGAATATAAGAAAGGATCAGAAATATTGTATGGAAGATCATATGGTAAACACTCTATATTTTTGGTTCTAGTACCAAATTTCACCAACATGATGCATTTTCATCAACTTGAAATAATGAAAAACAAAAAATGTTTATATGTATATATAAAATTTAGGACCACCTATTTGATTTGATTATTGAATATAACAAAGGTGACAAAAAAAGACTATTTTTCCCACCATGTCAACTTATTGGCAAAATACTTAAGGATTTGAATTTGTATTGTGGACAGACAATATTGGACCTAACTTAAACTTAGGTATAACAATGATTATATATATTTGGATCGCGTCATTACATTCTCGTGTCATCATTAGATGAAGGTGTACATTGGACTTGACACGTAGGTGTATATCAGTTTCTTCATATATATTTTAATCGCTATCATTTAATGACAGACATATGCATTTTATCATTTTAAATTTATGTGAGATAGTACTACCTGATTCTTGACCCATACAAGCTTCAACATTGCAAGATTTTTGTTAGACCTATATAGTTGTCCTAACTTCCATCACTAAATTTATTTTATGTTAAATCCCATTTATTCAACATGACAACACAAGCACATTATATAAGAACATGCAAATTCCATTGCATACTTATAAATATAATTCCTCAAGTTCGCATTTTCAATTTTATAAAGAAATTAACACAGGACAACTTCAAAAATTATCATGGGTCATTTGGTCAATTAACACCATCATCGCATTTATAGAAAAATTATTAATTTTGTCGCGAAATACTTACTAATTAATATAAAAATTGAAAAACTATGATCTCGTGCAATTACATTTCAATAAATCAACATAATTAGTATGTATTTTATGTTAAGTTATATATAAGAGGAATTTTGGTTATATTTATTACATTGGATAAGGTACATAGGACTTGTACTCGTAAGAGGAGAAGGCAAAAGGTCCTAATTATTACCACTAAGGTTGTACCCACTAGAGCACGACGAGTCTGCCACAGTGTCAGATCGTATATGCATATAGTGTAGCTGAGGTCTCTGCAAGGAGAATGTACAAACCAAAAATGGAGAGGTTATTGCTGAAAAGAATCTTAGTATGGAAAAGTTAGTGTTTTCAATTAAAGATAGAAAAATTGCAAAACCAGAACCACACTTATGCCCATCTCACATTTTAGGACTGAAAATTTAGGATAGTATTAAAATAAGACCAAAATTTATTAAAAATTAAAAAAAAAATAACGGCCATCAAAAAATACAGTCAACATTGGTGATTGCTTGTGTGGAACACCGGCGCAAGTACCACCTAAGTAATCATCTATGCTGGCGTATTTTCTAACGACCGTTGTCCTTTTTAATCAATTTTTAATGACTTTTGGTCCTATCTCAATATTACTTTTAAATTTCGATCATACATTACGAATTAGTCATAAACACTGTCCTATTTTTACAATTTACCTTTAAGAATGATAATAATAAAAAAAGAGTACATTATTTTATAAAGAGATTTTCTTTATTAATTTAAATGGCAATTTTGATTAAGATTATGCATGTGCAAAAGTATAAAATGAGAATATTTTAAGCATATATAATACTTGAAAAGAGAGATAGAACGAAGAAAAGTTGGACATTGCATGCTTTTTCAAGAAATAAGATTTATTTATTTTGGAATTTAAATTTTTAATTAGTTTTTGAAAAATTGAAGCAATATAATTCATAGGACTAAAACTTGATGTTTGTTGTAACAAAAACACTATACCTTAATTAAACCCAAAACTGTTAGAATGAAACTGGTCATTAGAGATTATGATTTGAAAGAATTTCATTATTTTGATGTAGTCTAAATTCCATTTAAAAAAAAAAGAAATTCGTGACTAAATATTACGATAATTTCGGTGATATTGTATCTTAAAGCTAAATTATGCATTAAAATTTTCTATAATTTATATTAAAATTTATAAAAAAAATATATTCACACCCCAAATTTATCATTGTTCTTTTGTTTTTGAATTTTGAAATTTAACGAAAAAATATGAAATTTTTTTTTAATTGAATTCAAAACAAAAACATAAATGAATTATTAATTTGTATTAACATATTTATAGTAGGAACTTATTAATCTATACTTACTTGTTTATTTATTCATATAACCACGCAAAAAAAATTTAAAATTTTTACGTAATTTAATAATTTATTTCTTTCACTAAAATCCAATATCAATGTAATAAATATTAGTAAATAAGATGCATTGTCAACTTTTCTTCTTTAAAAATATTTAATTCAATCTAATTAATATAAATTTTATGATCAAATTAATTTAATTCTTTTTCAATTTTACCTTAATTCTATATTTAATAATTAAAATAAGCTGGGAAAGACAAAGAGCCATGAATTATTATACCTTTTGTCAGTATAAATATACATATTGTCAGTACAAATACATGTATTTATAATTATAAAAAAAGAAATAGGCTGGGAAAGACAAAGAGCCATGAATTATTATACCTCTTGTCAGTATAAATATACATATTGTTAGTACAAATACATGTATTTATAATTATAAAAAAAGAAATAGAAAAAAATAAAATATTTTTAATTTATAGAATTTGAATAGCCGATTTGTCCGTAGTTAAGATTGGATTTTCTCTAACCGATTGACTCCATCGGACCCTATTTCTCTTATTCTCTAACAAACCTCTCCTCCTTCGTATCTCTTCTCCTTCTCCATTTCTTCTCTCTCACAGAGATGGACAGCGGTGGTGGCAGCCCGGGAATGGACAGAAAGAGAAAGATGGAGGGCCAGGATCTGCCGATCCCAAAAAGGTACCTGCCCACCAGCCATACCGATGCCGGCGACGAAGAAAACGATAATATGTTGACTCTTTCTTTGTCCTCCTTCCACCACTCCTATGTACAGCAGCACCACCCTGCTCCACCACCACCGTCGTTGCCTTTTCTACAAGGAAGAGGTCCAGAGCTAATGCTTTCGCCACATCATCGTGTCTATGTCAATCAGGAAACCGGGACATCGGCAACGTCTGTTGACGCTGCACCGCCATCTCGTCCCCGCGCGGCGCGGCGGAAACCTTCCAAAGCTCCTCGTGAAGGGAAAAGCGAGACCATTCCTCCAGCGTTCCCCTGGTCCACCACCACCCGCGCCACCGTACAGAGCCTGAGTTACTTGCGATCCAAGCAAATCAACTCGATCAGCAACGACGTGCAGTGCAAGAAGTGCGACCGCCTCTTCGCAATGGAGTTCAATCTGGAGGAGAAGTTCGAACAAATCAAGGTGTACATTGTACTCAACGGAAAGGCCATGTGCCAACGGGCCCCGACAAGATGGATGAACCCGGATCTCCCCGGATGCACATCCTGCGGGAACGAAAACTGCATCCACCCCGTCATTTCAGATAAGAAAAGATCAATCAACTGGCTGTTTTTGCTTCTCGGGGAAATGCTGGGGTTACTTACACTGAAACAGCTCAAGTATTTCTGCAAACACACGGATAATCATCGCACCGGCGCGAAGGATCGCGTTCTTTTTCTCACCTATTTGGGTTTGTGCAAACAGCTTGATCCCACTGGGTCCTTCGACATACCAGGATTGGTAGAATTGAAGGGTTGATTATTAATTTAAGCCTAAGTTTAGGAAAACCTTGTTTTAGTTGCATTTAATTTGTTTGGGTTTTGATTATTGGCGTTTTTGTTGATTCATTAGGGTTTTTATCTTTCATGAATATTTGGGTTTCATCATTTAATTATTCTAGTAATTAATCTCTGTGCTTGATAAAGATTTTTCTTTTTTCTTCTCCAACGATTTACACACACATACCAAGAGTTCGATAAAAGTGCTATGAGTGAGATTCATTGATTTTTTTTTAATTTCTTTATTTGCTCGAATGATAATTATTTTCTATATGTTTTCATTGGATTTGGTTGAATGAGTGATTGTATTTCTCATTAGTTTCATTGATTTTTCAGGGCAAACCCTAATTGTTTAAAGCAACTTGATTCAATTTATAGATTGGTTCAAAGAAAGTGACAAAGTAGTGTATTACTATCAGTATCGTTTTAAAAGGGATAGTATGAATGTATCATTCGAGTCCTTTTTAGATGTGTAAATAAAAGAATGCTACAGAAAATAAAATTTGCCTATTTCTCTCTTTCGAAAATGAAATTATTCTCCCTATATTTCTCCTTTGAATTTTTAGTATTTGATTAATTTTTACCATAGGAAATGGCACCTTTTTGTTTCTTGAAAACTTTAGGTATTCTTATATCTTATTATTGCTATGTAGTACTCAAACAAGCATACTTTTTATCATGCGAAATTTCATGAAATTCAAGAGTAAATTCAGTAGATTGTTGATTGAAGAGTAGAGATGAAGAGAAATACAACAAGAACCATAAATAATATCGTATCTCTTTTGTGATATTGTCTTACCTAGGCAACCTTAAACATCTCTAAGAAATAAACGAAGTGAGTAAGGTAAACACTATGTATTTGTGGTTCTCGTACCAAATTTCACCAACGTAATTGCACTTTTCATTAACTTAATAAAAGACAAAAAAGAATTGTTTTTATTAAATTTCGGGCCACCGTTTTAATTTGATTATTGAATATGAAAAAGGTAAATCAAGAAAGATAATAATTTTCCCACCATGTGAACTTATTGACAAAATACTTAGAGATTTGAATCCATATTACGGACAGATAGTATTCAACATTACTTCAACCTGAATATAACCTATTTATATGCGTCGTCGTTGTATTCTCGTATCTTTGTTAGAAGAAGATATGAGGTCTTGATATGTAGACCTCTATCAGTTTCTTCATATATATATCTCAACTGATAACATGCATGTAATGACAACAAAAATATGCATTTATCTTCTTAAACTTATTTGAAAACGTTGTTTCCTCTTTCTTGACCCATATATAAAGGCTTCAACATTGCAAGATTTCTGTTAAACCTATAGTTGTTGTGACTTCCATCATTTATTAAATACTATATCCCATTATTCAATACATCAATATGAGCTCGTTATACATGAATACTGGAAGCCCATTGCATATGTACTTGTGTGTATATATATTTGAATTTTGAATTCTCAATTTTATAGAAGATACCATCACAACTCAATTTCAATAATATAATACTGGCTATTTGGTTGAGTAGCAATGTAGCACCAATTCACCACTTACTTTATATGTAAAATTTGTAGTTCAACTCGAATAACTCATATATGAAAAAATTTATCAATTTCCTCATGAAATAATTATTAAGTATAAAAGCAAAAAAATTAGAGAATAATTAGCGCTAATTAAATTGATGTATTTTTTTTTACATTTTGACTTCAAAAAATTGGTTAGGGTTTTTTAAGTGTGCAGTTAAGTTGGGTTTTTAAAAATGCAGTATAAAAAGAAAGAAACGCGCGCGGACTGTGTTTTGCAACTTATTGAATTTCTCCTTCTTCCTCTCTGTTTCGCACCTCGCTGGCTCGCTCGTCTTTAGCCGTCGTCTTCTTCTTCAACTCTCTTTCATTCTCAAGATTTCTTTGATTTTTCTGTCAATAATCACTTCACAAATCGCAGTTCCTTTTCTGCGTTCTGATTGTTGGCTGAGGAAGTGCGCGCCTGGGTTATAACAGATTCATACCCCCAAAGGATCTTCACTCAAGATATCACAAAATAATTTCATTTCAACCCGAAGGCTCTGTTGTTTTACAGCTGATTGAAGGTACTTTCTCAGTTTCATTTGTGGGGATGCATATTCTCTTTAGTGGATTGTTCAATTTTCTTTTATCCCATTTTGTGAATCGCTAGAAAATTTGAAATATGGTTGTCGGTTGTCCCTGAATCTTGGATCTGTGAACTTTTGTAGGGGAAAATGTTCGCTAATTGTTAAGCTTTTCTCTTTTCTTGAATTACAATTTTCTTGTTAGAATCAATTTTCTTTTTTCCCATTTTTTGAGTCGCTTGAAAATTTAATGGGCGGTGAAGAATGTGGTAAATATCATTTACTTGTATAAGAAAATTTTGGCTCCCTCTTTTTATCTGTTTGAGTTGTCATTTATATCTTGAACATTAATAATTGGGTGTTTTTTGTGTGGAAAATTAAGGTGTGATGGTTGAAATGGATGATTTACCGCAAGATATTTTAAGGGAAATACTATCATTGCTACCTTGGGAAGATGCAGCTCGTATGACTGTCTTATCGCACACATGGCATGCCTTGTGGGCGGAATTCCGGGTTTATGAAGACTTTGAATTTGAGCAGAGGCCCAATCAGACATGCAGGGATTTCATAAATGAGGTGGATCAGAGAATGCTAGAACTTCGATCGAAGAAGGGAATAATACCAAAGTTCAGGCTTCAAATGAACTATGATGGCATGAGTTCTCGTATAGATGATTGGATTGAATTGGTCGCAAAGAATTGTGTTAGAGAAATAGATCTCCATATTGTGCCGGGAGCATGGTATTCCTTGAATCCCAAAACTTTTTCGGCTCTCAAACCATTGCAAATCTTAAGATTACAATGTTGCATGCTGCAGAAGCCTTTCTTTGCTGACACAACAAATTTTTGTCATTTGAGGGAGGTGTCTTTGGTGGAAGTGATTGTGGGTGAAGACATCTTCCATGATTTCATGATTGGATGTCCGTTGTTGGTAGATCTTGCTCTTGTTTACTGTTTTGGACTCAAAAGACTTGTAATACCAGCCTCTCTTCAACAACTAAGGGGACTTTGGGTTTGTGGTCCGAGATTAGGAATTAAGGGTATCATCATTGAATCAGGAAATCTTCAATCGTTTCATTATTATAGCATACGGTATGGGAAGCTGCCCAGAATCTGTTTTCCTGGATGCTTAACAACGCTGAACATAGATACCACACACATTACAGATGACCTGTTTCAGCACATCATTTCAATGTTGCCCCTACTTCACACTTTGAAACTGAACGGTTGTTTAGGGATGACGAGTGTCCAAATCTCACACCAGTCTCTTCAGACATTGTCTTTGGTCCTTGGAAGGAGTCTGTCTGTTCTTGAGATTGAGATCCCCAGCCTTCTGTCATTTGAATATGGTTCTGATACGGTGCCTCATTGCTTTTCTATAAATGCACCAAGTCTACAGGAATCTTATCTCAGAATAGAAATTAAATTCCCTATTTTGATCGATATTCATTGGTTTCATAATGTGAGGGTCTATCTTTCAAAATTCTATCAACAGCCTACTCTCAGGATCAAATTTCACATGGATGAGCCACTTAGGGCGGCAAGCTTCATTGCAGGTGAATTGGATGATCGTGTTATTGAAATGTTACCTCCAGTTTGTGTTGTCCAGCGCTTGGAGATGAAAATAGCTACCGACCCATCACGGATTGAAAGATTTCTTGATGGTTGGCTGTGGTGTTGTCATCCAGCTGAGATTCTGGCCAGCGGAGATACTCGATTCATTAGGGTAAATATGCATGCCAAATTAATTAAAGCTTCTTTTTATGCACTTTAAATCCTTTAATCTATTTTATATTTTATCTCATATTTCAACTTGATGTATATATGTTCATTATATCTAATTCTTAATCAATTATTTTTATAAGAAAATAATTAATGCTTATGTCATATATGAATGGAATAAAATAAGAAAATGGAATAGGTGTAAACTGCTCTTTATGTCATATTATAAACTTTGTTCCTTGCATTAATAAACTCTTTTTACTCTTTTTATGATATACAGTTCCTTTGGATGAGTCTCATAGTCGACAGAGTTAAGGATTCTCTTTGTTGTACTGACAAACGAATTAGATGTTGGAGGCATTACATTAGAGATGTAAGCATCGAAGGACTGACGACTACAAGTGAAAGGAATGATCTGAGTTCCTTGCCCTATGGAGGAAGAAATCTACCTCAAAATATTTGCTTTCAACTGAAATGGGAGGCCTGAATATTCTGAATGTTGCATCATCTTATAGAACCATCTCTACTCTTTTAGACTTCGTCAAATACATTTGAACTCACTCTCTTATTTTGCTTTATGTGAAACTGAGCATATGACTATACTTAAAGACATATATTGTACCAAATATTTCATTTTGTATTGTGCATCATTGATGGAGAAATAATCATGAGGAGAAATTTTCTAGCTAAGTACTATAACTCTATAGTTTCTTAATATATGTATCTCAATTGAGATGATGTAATGACAAATACAAGCATTTTATCATTTTATACTCATTTGAAAATATTATTACCTCTTTCTCAACCCATATAGGCATCAATATTGCAAAATTTTCGTTAAATCCATAGTTATTGTGACTTTTAATTTAATATTAGACCTCATTATCCAACACATCAGCAAAACCCCATTATGGGTTTTGGATTCTCAATTTTAAGAAGATATTAACATAATTCAATTTTAAAAATATATTACTGGCCATTTGGTCGAGTAGTAATATAGTACTGTCTTCCTACTTAATTACTTTATATCTAAGGTTATTGGTTCAATCTGAATAACACGTGTATAAAAAAATTTATCAATATCCTTGTCAAATATTTTGTAAGTATTTTCATTAATTGACGTATTTCTTTTACATTTTGATTTCAAAAATAAGTTAGTTGTTTAAAAATACAGTATAAAAAGAATGAAAGGCGCGCGGGTTATGTTTTGCAACTGAATGAGTTTCTCCTTCTTCCTCTCCGTTTTGCATCTCTCTTGTCTTGGCCGTCTTCTTCTTCCTCTATCTACCCGCATTGTCAAGATTTTTCTTTGATTTTCTTTCAATAATCACTTCACAAATGACTGTTCCTCCTCTGAGTTCGGATTGTTGGCTGAAGAAGTACGCTCCCAGGTTGTAACCGATTCATACCCAAAGGATATTCATTCAAAGTATCACAAATTAATTTCATTTCAACCCGAAAGAGAAAGCTCTGTTGTTTTCTCCGCTGATTAAAGGTAATTTCTCGGTTTTACTTATTGGGACGAAGATGTGCTCTAATGTGTTGTTCGATTTTCTTTTTGTCCCTTTTTGAGAATCGCTTGAAAATTTGAAATATGGCAGTCGGTTGTCCCTGAATCTTGAATAGTTCTGTTGTGTAATCATTTTTTGAATTTTTACAGGGAAAGTGTTCACTAAGTGTTAAGCTTTTCTCGTTTCTTGAATTATAATTTTCTCGTTAGAATCAATTTTCTATTTTCCCATTTTTTAAGTTGCTTGAAAAGTTAATGGGTAATGAAGAATGCGGTAAATGTCATTAACTTGTATCAGAAGAATTTCACTCCCTTTTTTCATCTGTTTGAGTTGTCATATATTTCTTGAATATTAATACTATGGTGTTTCTGTGTGGAAAATTAAGGGTTGATGGCTGAAATGGATGATTTACCAGTAGATAGTTTAAGGGAAATACTGGCGTTGCTACCTTGGGAAGATGCAGCTCATATGACTGTCTTATCGCACACATGGCATGCCTTGTGGGCGGAATTCCGGGTTTACAATGACTTTGATTTTGCGCAGAGGCCCAATCAGACATTCAGGGATTTCGTAAATGAGGTGGATCAGAGATTGCTGGAACTTCGAGCGGAGAAGGGAATAATACAAAAGTTCAGGCTTTGCATTAGTCAAGATAGGAATTCCGAGATGGGATCCCATTTGGATGATTGGATTAAATTGGTTATAGAAAATTGCATTAGAGATGTAGATCTCTGGATCATTCCCTATGGAGTTTGGTATTGTTTGCCTTCTCAATCTCTTTTTGCTACCAAACCATTGCAAGTCTTAAGGTTAGAAGGGTGTAAACTGGAGAATCCTTTGTTTGCTGATACAAGAAATCGTTGTAATCTGAGGGAGTTGAGTTTGGTGAATGTGTTTTTGGATGATGAGGTCCTCCATGATCTCATGATTGGTTGTCCGTTGTTAGTAGATCTTGCTCTTACTAACTGTAGGGGATTCAAGATACTTGTAATACCAGCTTCTCTTCAAAAACTTGAGAGATTTATGGTTTGCAGTGGGACAAGATTTAAGAGGATCAGCATTGAAGCTAGAAATTTTCAATATTTTCAGTATTATAGTGGATGGGAGAAGCTGCCTAGAACTTCCGTTCCTAGATACTTGACCACACTTAATATAGATACTACCCAAATTACAGATTACTTGTTTGAGTACATCATTTCAATATTGCCTCTACTCCTCAATTTGAAACTGACTGATTGTTTTGGGATGAAAACTATCAGAATCTGACATTCGTTTCTTCAGACATTGTCTCTGGTCCTTGAAAGCAGTCTGTCGGTTCTTGAGATTGAGATACCCAGTCTTGTGTCATTTGAATATGGTTCTGAAATGGTGCCTCATCACTTTTCTATAAATGCACCAAGTCTGCAGGAATCTTTTCTCAGGATAGAAATTAAATTCTCTATTTGGATCGATACTCATTGGTTTCATAATTTGAGGGTTTATCTTTCAAAATTCAACCAACATCCTCCTCTCGTGATCAAATTTCACATGGATATGCCAATTGAAGAGACAACATTCATCCCAGGTGAATTCAGTGATCATATTGTTGAAATGTTACCTCCAGTTTGTGTTGTCCAGCGATTGGAGATGAGAACCATTACCCACCCGTCTCACCTTGAGAGATTTCTGGATGGTTTGCTGTGGTGTTGTCATCCAGCTGAGATTTTGGTTCATGGAAATACTAGATTCATTAGGGTAAGTATGCATGCCAAATTAATTAAAGCTTCTCTTTATGCACTTTAGAGCCTCTATTCTATTCTCAATTTTATCTCCTATTTCAACTTGATGTATTTATATTAAATGTATTTGATATTCAATCAATTATTTTTATAAGAAAATAATTAACACTTGTTATATATGAATGAAATAAAATAAGAAAATGGAATAGATGTAAACTGCTCTTTATGTCAATATATATACTTAGTTCCTTGCATTAATGAACTATTTTTACTCACATACAGTTCCTTTGGAAGAGGCTATTAGTCGATAGAGTTGAGGATCCTCTATGCCGTAACGACAGACGAATAAGATGTTGGCGAGATCCTCTATGTTGTACTGACAATCGAATTAGATGTTGGAGACATTACGTTAGGGATGTAAGCATTGAAGGATTGACAACTGCAAGACAAAGGAGTGATTATCTGAGTTCCTTGCCCTATAGGGGAAGAAATCCACCTCAAAATGTTTGCTTTCAATTGAAATGGGAGATTTGAATGTTGTAGCATCTTTTAGAACCATCTTTGCTCTTTTAGACTTTGTCAAATACATTTGTACTCACTCTCTTATTTTGCTTTATATGAAATTGATCGTGGCTACACTTTAAGACATTGTAACAAATACTTCATTTCGTATTGCATCACTGATGGAGAAATAATCAGGAAGAGAGATTTTCTAGCTGACTGTTACGATTCCACAACTAATCATATCCTCTATTTTAATTTAAATTGATATTTCAACTTGTACTTTACATCATTGATAAATTCATCATCTATAAATCCTTACTGTAAGCATATGGTGATCAATGCTTACAACTTGAAAGGAAAGATGGAGTGAAGAAAAATTGCACATTGCATGCATGTTTTTTCTAGAAATAAATATTTCTTCAAATTATGCTTGAATTTGAACTTTTTATTAATTTTTTAAAAAATTTGGCAATTCAAAAGGCTAAAATTTTAGGTTTGTTGTAATATGAACTCTACTTTAAATCCAAAACTGTTGGGAATGAATCTCATGATTAGATATTATTGCAATTATTTGAAAGAACTTTCAAACTTTCCTATTTTGAAGTCTAAATTTTATAACTACATGATTAAATATTACAATAGTCTCGATGTATCTTAAGATTAAATTATCACTGAATTAAATCTATTAATAATTTTATAATGACTTTAATAAAAATTGTATTCACTCCTCAAATTTACTGTTTTTTAAATCTTTGGGGCTTATTTGTTTATGAATTGGGGCATTTTGTCAAAATAATTTTGGAGAATGTGATAATTGTTTGTTTGTATTTTGAGTGGTACGTGGAATATAATTGGGAGAAAATTGTTTGTTTATTTGTGTTTTGGGATGAGATAAAAAATCTTATCAATACCTTTTTTGTTAGATTGATTGGGTGAAATTGATATTTTAAAATTAATGCATGTGTATATATAGATTGGATAAGGGAACAAAAAATGAAAGGATTAGCCATTGAGGAATGGATAGAAAATGAATTGTGAAGGTATTTTGGGCCTTTTTAGGTGCATTTTGGATAATGGGATTGAAAAATCTGATGAGTTGTGTTTTGAGAGTTGAAAAATATTTTAACAATTTACAAACGAACAAGGCCTTAGTGTTTGAACCTTCAATTTATTGAGACAAATATGGGGATTTTTTTTAATTTGATTAAAAACAAAAATATAAATGAATTATTCATATTAACATATTTAAAGTAGGAACTTTCATCAATTTATATGAAAGATAAAAATGTTTCTATATTTATCAAATTTAGGACCACCTCTTTAATTTAATTTTAATTATTGGATATGACATAGATAAATTAAAAAATGGCATATTTCTCACCACAAGCTTATAATTGACTAAATATTTAAGGATTTGAATTTGTATTGTGAGCAAACAGTATTCAACATGATTTAGACCTGAATATAACTTGAGATATATATACGTGTATATATATTTCAGTCGTTATTGAATTCTCATTTCTCGCTAGAGATGAAGATATGGGTCATAATATGTAGATGTCTTTTCATTTCTTGGAACACATATCTCAATTGATACCTTATAATTACAAATACATGCATTTTATTATTTTAAACTTACTTGAAAATGGTGTTGCCTC
Source organism: Jacaranda copaia (assembly GCA_014898725.1). NCBI lineage: Eukaryota > Viridiplantae > Streptophyta > Magnoliopsida > Lamiales > Bignoniaceae > Jacaranda > Jacaranda copaia. The sequence continues at coordinate 59,346 of JACGDI010005542.1, forward strand.
TTTCTCGACTCATATAAGCTTTAATTATGCAAGATTTTCATTAGATCAATAGTTACCGTAACTTCCATATTAGATTCCATTATCCAACACATCATTGAGAGCCTGTTATACATAAATATTGGAAGCCTATTGCACATATGTTTACATATATATGGTCGAGTTTTGGATTCTCAATTTTATAGAAGATATTCACAGAACTCAATTTCAAGAACATATTTTTGTTATTTGTTCGAGTAGCAATATAATACCGCTTTTCTACTTTATATCTAAGACTTGTGATTCAACCTGAATAACTCTTGCATGAAAAAAATTATAAATATCCTTATGAAATATTTATTAAGTATAAGGATTAAAAAATTGGTTTAAAATTAGCGCTAATAAAATTGAGGTATTTCTTTTTCATTTTGGTTTCAAAAATTGGTTAGGGTTTATTAAGTGTGCCGTTAAGTTAGTTGTTTAAAAATGCAATATAAAAAGAAAGAATGGCGCGCGGATTTGGTTTTGCAACTTATTGAATTTCGCCTCCTTCCTCTCTCTTCCGCATCTTCTTTCGCCGTCGTCTTCTTCTTCTACTCTCTCATTCTCAAGATTTCTTTTATTTTTGTTTCATTAATCACTTCACAAACCGCAGTTCCTCTTCTGAGTTCTGATTGTTGGCTGAGGAAGTGCGCGCCTGGGTTGTAACAGATTCATACCTCCAAAGGATCTTCACTCAAGATATCACAAATTAATTTCATTTCAAACCGAAAGAGAAAGCTCTGTTGTTTTACAGCTGATTAAAGGTAATTTCTCAGTTCATTTATGGGGATGCATATTCTCTTTAGTGGATTGTTCAATTTTCTTTTACCCCATTTCGTGAATCGCTAGAAAATTTGAAATATAGTTGTCAATTGTCCCTGAATCTTGGATAATTCTGTTGTGTAATCATTCTGTGAACTTCTACAGGGGAAAAGGTTCGCTAATTGTTAAGCTTTTCTCTTTTCTTGAATTACAATTTTCTTGTTAGAATCAATTTTCTTTTTCCCATTTTTTGAGTCGCTTGAAAATTTAATGGGTGGTGAAGAATGTGGTAAATATCATTTACTTGTATGAGAAAAGTTTCACTCCCTCTTTTTATCTGTTTGAGTTGTCATTTATATCTTGAACATTAATAAGTGGGTGTTTTTTGTGTGGAAAATTAAGGTGTGATGGTTGAAATGGATGATTTACCACTAGATATGTTAAGGGAAATACTATCATTGCTACCTTGGGAAGATGCAGCTCGTATGACTGTCTTATCGCACACATGGCATGCCTTGTGGGGGGAATTCCGTGTTTACAAAGACTTTAATTTTGAGCAGAGGCCCAAGCAGACATGCAGGGATTTCATAAATGAGGTGGATCAGAGAATGCTAGAACTTCGATCAGAGAAGGGAATAATACCAAAGTTCAGGCTTCGAATGAACTATGATGGTATGGGTTCTCATATAGATGATTGGATTGACTTGGTCACAAAGAACTGCGTTAGAGAAATAGATCTCCATATTACGCCAAGTTATTCTTTGAATCCCATAACTTTTTTGGCAGTCAAACCATTGCAGATCCTAAGACTACGATGTTGTCAACTGGAGCCTGCCTTTGCTGACACAAGAAATTTTTATCATTTGAGGCAGGTGTCTTTGGTGGAGGTGTTTTTGGATGAAGTCACCTTCCATGATTTCATGATTGGATGTCCATTGTTAGTAGAACTTGCTCTTGCTCACTGTATTGGACTCAACATACTTGTAATACCAGCCTGTCTTCAACAACTAAGGAGACTTGCGGTTTGTAGTCCGAGATTAGGAATTAAGAGTATCATCATTGAATCAGGAAATCTTCAGTTGTTTCATTATTATAGCGTACGGTATGGGAAGCTGCCTAGAATCTGTTTTCCTGGATACTTAACGACGCTGAACATAAATACTACACACATTACAGATGACCTGTTTCAACACATCGTTTCAATATTGCCCCTACTCTGCACTTTGAAACTGAACGGTTGTTTTGGGATGAGGAATGTCAAAATCTCACATCAGTCTCTTCAGACATTGTCTTTGGTCCTTGGAAGGAGTCTGTCTGTTCTTGAGATTGAGATCCCCAGTCTTGTGTCATTTGAATATGGTTCTGATATGGTGCCTCATCACTTTTATATAAATGCACCAAGTCTACAGGAATCTTATCTCAGAATAGAAATTGAATTCCCTATTTGGATCCATACTCGTTGGTTTCATAATTTGAGGGTTTATCTTTCAAAATTCAATCAACAATCTACTCTGGTGATCAAATTTCACATGGATGAGCCAGTTGTGGAGGCAAGCTTCGCTACAGGTGAATTGGATGATCATGTTATTGAAATGTTACCTCCAGTTTGTGTCGTCCAGCGATTGGAGATGAAAATAGCTACCGACCCATCACGGGTTGAAAGATTTTTTGATGGTTGGCTGTGGTGTTGTCATCCAGCTGAGATTCTGGCCAATGGAGATACTAGATTCATCAGGGTAAGTATGCATGCCAAATTAATTAAAGCTTCTCTTTACACACTTTAGATCCTTTATTCTATTTTCTATTTTTACTTATTTTCAACTTGATATATATGCTCATTGTAACTAATTTTCAATTAGTTATTTTTATAAGGAAATAATTAACGCTTATGTCATATATAAATGGAATAAAATAAGAAAATGAAACAAATGTAAACTGCTTTTTATGTCAGATTATATACTTAGTTCCTTGCATTAATAAACTCTTTTTACTCTTTTTATGATATACAGTTTCTTTGGACGAGTCTCATGGTCGACAGAGTTAAGGATCCTCTATGTTGTACTGATAGACGAATTAGATGTTGGAGGCACTACGTTAGAGATGTAAGCATCGAAGGATTGACAATAGCAAGAGAAAGGAATGATTATTTGAGTTCCTTGCCCTATGGAGGAAGAAATCTACCTCAAAATATTTGCTTCCTACTGACATGGGAGGCCTGAATGATTTGAATGTTGCAGCATCTTATAGAACCATCTCTACTCTTTTAGAATTTGTGAAATGCATTTGAACTCACTCTCTTATTTTGCTTTATATGAAACTAATCATAACTATACTTTGAAAGACATATTGTACCAAATACTTCATTTTGTATTGTGCATCATTGATGGAGAAATAATCATGAAGAAAGATTTTCTAACTAAGTATTACGGCTTTATAGTTGATTATATTCTCTCTTTCAATTTAAATTGATATTTCATCTTGTGCTTCACATCATTGATAAATTCATCATCAATAAATCCCTAAAGCAAAAGATGATGATAAATATATACACATATATATGATACAACTTGAACGGGAAGATGGAGTGAAGAAAAATTGGACACTGCATGCATGTTTTTTCAAGAAATAAATATTTCTATAGGTTATATTTGAATTTGAACTTTTAATTAATTTTTGAAAAATTTTGGCAATTCAAAAGAATAAAATTTCAGGTTTGTTGTAATATGAACTCTACTTTAAATCTAAAGGTGTTAGAATGAATCTCGTGATTAGATATTATTGCAGTCATGCAAATTTATTTTTTTTGATTTGGAAGTCTAGATTCCATAAAAACCACATGATTAAATATTACGATAATCTCGATGATCTTGTGTTTTAAGATTAAATTATCACTTGATTAAATCTATGAATAGTTTTATAATGACTTTTAATAAAAATGTATTCACTTCTCAAGTTTTCTGTTTTCCAAATCTTTAGTATTTGACTTATGAAATTTAACGAGAAAAATATGAAAAAAAATAATTTTTTTAAATTTGATTAAGAGCAAAAATATAAATGAATCATTCATATTAACGTATTTATAGTAGGAAGTTTCATCAACTTAAATGAAAGATAGAAGTGTTTCTATATTTATCAAATTTAGGATCACCTATTTAATTTAATTTGATTGTTGAATATGACAAAGGTAAATTAAAAAAGACGTATTTTCTCACCACATGAGCTTATAATTGATGAAATATTTAAGAATTTTAATTTGTATTGTGGGAAACACTATTCAATATGACTTACATCTGAACATAACTTGAGATATATATGTATGTATATATTTGGGTCGTTATTGCCTTCTCATGTCTTTCATTAGAGATGAAGATATATATGGGATCTTGATGTGTAGACATCTTTTAGTTTCTTGGTACATATATATCTCAATTGATATGATATAATGACAAACACATGCATTTTATCACTGTAAACTTATTTGAAAATATTATTTCCTCTTTCTCAACCCATATAAGCATCAATATTTTTAGATTTTCATCAAAGATGGTAATGGGTCCGGGTAAACTAAGAACCTACCCCAA
>JACGDI010005542.1:65099-77687 GCA_014898725.1 Jacaranda copaia
ATGTAAGCATTGAAGGATTGACAACTGCAAGACAAAGGAGTGATTATCTGAGTTCCTTGCCCTATAGGGGAAGAAATCCACCTCAAAATGTTTGCTTTCAATTGAAATGGGAGATTTGAATGTTGTAGCATCTTTTAGAACCATCTTTGCTCTTTTAGACTTTGTCAAATACATTTGTACTCACTCTCTTATTTTGCTTTATATGAAATTGATCGTGGCTACACTTTAAGACATTGTAACAAATACTTCATTTCATATTGCATCACTGATGGAGAAATAATCCGGAAGAGAGATTTTCTAGCTGACTATTACAATTCCACAACTGATCATATCCTCTATTTCAATTTAAATTGATATTTCAACTTGTACTTTACATCATTGATAAATTCATCATCAATAAATCCTTACTGTAAGCATATGGTGATAAATGCTTACAACTTGAAAGGAAAGATGGAGCGAAGAAAAATTGCACATTGCATGCATGTTTTTTCAAGAAATAAACATTTCTTCAAATTATGCTTGGATTTGATCTTTTTATTAATTTTTGAAAAAATTTGGCAATTCAAAAGGCTAAAATTTTAGGTTTATTGTAATATGAACTCTACTTTAAATCCAAAACTGTTGGGAATGAATCTCATGGTTAGATATTATTGCAATTACTTGAAAGAACTTTCTTATTTTGAAGTCTAAATTTTATAAGAACCACATGATTAAATATTACGGTAATCTCGATGTATCTTAAGATTAAATTATCGTTGAATTAAATCTATTAATGATTTTATAATGACTTTAATAAAAATTGTATTCACTCCGCAAATTTACTATTTTTTAAATCTTTGGGCCTTGTTTGTTTATGAATTGGGGCATTTTTCCAAAATATTTCAGCAAAATAGTTTTGGGGAATGTGATAATTGTTTGTTTGTATTTTGAGTAGTAGGTGAAAAATAATTGAGAGAAAATTATTTGTTTATTTGTGTTTTGGGATGGGACAAAATATCTTATCAATACCTTTTTTGTTAGATTGATTGAATGAAATTGATATTTTAAAATTATTTATATATGTGTATATATAGATTGGATAGGGGAACCAAAAATGAATGGATTAGCCATTGAGGAATTAATGGAAAGTAAATTGTAAGGGTATTTTGGGCGTTTTTAAGTGTATTTTAGATAGTGGGATTGAAAAATTTAATAGGTTGTGTTTTGAAAATTGAAAAATATTTTGATAATTTACAAACAAACAAGCTCTTAGTATTTGAACCTTCAATTTAATGAGAAAAATATGGAGAGAAAAATATTTTTTTTTTAAATTTGATTAAAAACAAAAATATAAATGAATTATTCGTATTAACATATTTAAAGTAGGAACTTTCATCAATTTATATGAAAGATAAAAATGTTTCTATATTTATCAAATTTAGGACCACCTCTTTAATTTAATTTGATTATTGGATATGACATAGATAAATCGAAAATGGCATATTTTTCTCACCACAAGCTTATAATTGACTAAATATTTAAGGATTTGAATTTGTATTGTGGGCAAACAGTATTCAACATGATTTAGACCTAAATATGACTTGAGATATATATGTTTATATATATTTGGGTTGTTATTGCATTCTTATTTCTCGTTAGAGATGAAGATATTGGGTCATAATATGTAGATGTCTTTTCATTTTTTGGAATACATATCTCGACTGATACCTTATAATTACAAATACATGCATTTTATTATTTTAAACTTATTTAAAAATGGTGTTACCTCTTTCTCGACTCATATAAGCTTCAATTATCCAAGATTTTCATTAGATCAATAGTTACCGTACCTTCCATATTAGATTCCATTATCCAACACATCAATGAGAGCCTATTATACATAAATATTGGAAGCCTATTGGACATATGTTTATATATATATGATCAAGTTTTGGATTCTCAATTTTATAGAATATATTCACAAAACTCAATTTCAAGAATATATTTTTGTCATTTGTTCAAGCAGCAACATAATACCGCTTTCCTACTTTATATCTAAGACTTGTGATTCAACTAGAATAACTTTGCGTGGAAAAAAAATTATAAATATTCATATGAAATATTTATTAAGTATAAAGATTCAAAAATTAGAGAATAATTAGCGCTAATAAAATTGATGTATTTCTTTTACATTTTGATTTCAAAAATTGGTTAGGGTTTATTAAGCGTGCCGTTAAGTTAGTTGTTTAAAAATGCAATATAAAAAGAAAGAATGGCGCGCGGATTTGGTTTTGCAACTTATTGAATTTCTCCTTCTTCCTCTCTGTTCCGCATCTCTCTCGCCTTTTGCCGTCGTCTTCTTCTTCTACTCTCACTCATTCTCAAGATTTCTTTTATTGTTTCATTAACCACTTCACAAATCGCAGTTCCTCTTCTGAGTTCTGATTGTTGGCTGAGGAAGTGCGCGACTGGGTTGTAACAGATTCATACCTCCGAAGGATCTTCACTCAAAATATCACAAATTAATTTCATTTCAACCCCGAGAACTCTGTTGTTTTTCTGCTGATTAAAGGTAATTTCTCAGTTCAAGTATTGGGATGCAGATTCTCTCTAATAGATTGTTCAATTTCCTTTTATCCCATTTTGTGAATCTCCAGAAATATGGTAGAGTGTTGAACCTGAATCTTGAATAGTTATGTTGTGTAATCATTCTGTGAACTTTTACTCTTTTACGGGGGGAAAAGTGCGCTAAGTGTTAAAGCTTTTCTCCTTTCTTGAATTACAATTTTCTTGTTGGAATCAATTTTCTTTTTTCCCTTTTTTTGAGTTGCTTGAAAAGTTAATGGGTAATGAAGAATGTGATAAATGTCATTCACTTGCATGAGAAGAATTCACTCCCTCTTTTTACTCTGTTTGAATTGTCATATATATCTTGACTATAAATACTTTGGTGTTTTTATGTGGAAAATTAAGGCGTGATGACTGAAATGGATGATTTACCAATAGATATTTTTAAGGGAAATACTATTGTTGCTACCTTGGGAAGATGCAGCTCATATGACTGTCTTATCACAGACATGGCATGCCTTGTGGGGGGATTTCCGGGTTTAAAATGACTTTGATTTTGAACAGAGGCCCAATCAGACATTCTGGGATTTCATAGACATGGTGGATCAGAGAATGCTAGAACTTCGATCGGAGAAGGGAATAATACCAAAGTTTAGGCTTCGAATTATCTATGACGGTATGGGTTCCCATATAAATGATTGGATTGAATTGGTGGCAAAGAATTGCGTTAGAGAAATAGATCTCCATATTACACCGAGAATTCCGGGAGTGTGGTATCCTTTGAATCCCAAAACTTTTTTGTCGGCCAAACCATTGCAAGTCTTAAGATTACAACGGTGTAAACTGGAGAAGCCTTCCTTTGCTGACACAAGAAATTTTTCTCATTTGAGGGAGGTGTCTTTGGTGGAAGTGGTTTTGGATGATGAGGTCTTGCATGATTTCTTGATAGGATGTCCATTGTTAGTTGATCTTGCTCTTGCTCACTGTACTGGACTCAACATATTTGTAATACCAGCCTGTCTTCAACAACTACAGAGTCTTGGGGTTTGTTGTCCGAGAATAAGAATTAAGGGTATCATCATTGAATCAGGAAATCTTCAATCGTTTCATTATTTTACTCGACGGTATGAGAAGCTGCCCAGAATCTGTTTTCCCGTATACTTAACAACGCTGAACATAGATAATACACACATTACAGATGACCTGTTTCAGCACATCATTTCAATATTGCCCCTGCTTCGTACTTTGAAACTGAAAAGTTGTATTGGGATGCACACTGTCAAAATTTCACATCAGTCTCTTCAGACATTGTCATTGGTCCTTGGATGGGGACTGTCCATTCTTGAGATTGAGATCCCCAGTCTTCTGTCATTTGAATATGGTTCTGATATAGTGCCTCATGACTTTTCTATAAATGCACCAAGTCTACAGGAATCTTATCTCAGAATAGAAATTAAATTCCCTATTTGGATCGATATTCATTGGTTTCATACTTTGAGGGTTTATCTTTCAAAATTCAATCAACAACCTACTATGGTGATCAAATTTCACATGAATGCGCCTGTTGTGTCAACAAGCTTCATTACAGGTGAATTGGATGATCATGCTATTGAAATGTTACCTGCAGTTTGTGTTGTCCAGCAATTGGAGATGCAAATAGCTACCCACCTGTCACAGATTGCAAGATTTCCTGATGGTTTGCTGTGGTGTTGTCATCCAGCAGAGATACTGGTTCATGGAAACACTAGATTCATTAGGGTAAGTATATATGCATGCCAAATTAAATAAAGCTTCACTTTATACGCTTTAGATTTTCTATTCCATTCTTTATTTTATCTTCTATTCTAATTTGATGTATATATACTAAGTTTATTTGTTACTCAATCAATTATTTTTTCAAGAAAATAATTAGTACACATGTAATATATGAATGAAATAGAATAAGAAAATGAAATAGGTGTAAACTGCTCTTTATGTCAGATATATATACTTAGTTCTTACATTAATTAACTTTTCACTTTTTGTGACATATATAGTTCCTTTGGAAGAGGCTATTAGTAGATAGAGTTAAGGATCCTTTGTGCCGTAATGATAGGCGAATAAGATGTTGGCGGGATCCTCTATGCTGTATTGACAGTCGAATAAGATGTTGGAGGCATAATGTTAGGGATGTTAGCATCAAAGGATTGACGAATGCAAGAGAAAGGAATGATTATCTGAGTTCCTTGCCCTATAAAAGAATAAATCCACCTCAAAATATTTGCTTTCAATTGAAATGGGAGATCTGAATGTTGCAGCATCTTATAGGATCTCTACTCTTTTAGACTTTGTCAAACACATTTGTGCTCATTCTCTTATTTTGCTTTATATGAAATTGGTGATGACTATACTTTGAGACATATATTGTAACAACTACTTCATTTCATATTGCATATCATTGATGGTGAAATAATCATGAAGAGAAATTTTCTAGATGAGTACTGCAACTCCACAGTTGATCATATCTTCTATTTCAATTTAAATTGATATTTCATCTTGTACTTTATATCATGGATAAATTCATCATCAATAAATCCTTAAAGTAGGCAAATGATGATAAATGCATATATTACAAATTGAAAGGAAAGATGGAGTGAAGAAAAATTGGACACTACATGCATGTTTTGTCAAGAAATAAATATTTCTTCAAGTCATGCTTGAATTTGAACTTTTTATTAATTTTTGAGAAAATTTGGCAATTGAAAAGACTAAAATTTTAGGTTTGTTGCAATATGAACTCTACTTTAAATCCAAAACTATTAAAATGAATCTCATGATTAGATATTATTGCAATCATTTGAAAGAATTTTCATATTTTGAAACCTACATTTCAAAGAACCACATGATTAAATATTAAAATAATCTTGATATATTTTAAGATTAAATTATTACTAAATTAAATTTATTAATAATTTTATAATAACTTTTATAAAAAATGTACCACTCCTCAAATTTGTTGTTTTTCAAATCTTTAGTATTTGAATCTTCAATTTTAATAAGAAAAAAATGGAAAAGAAAATATTTTTTTTAATTTGATTAAAAGAAAAAATATAAATGAATTATTTGTATTAACATATTTATATTAGGAACTTTCATCAATTTAAAAGAAAGATAAAAATATTTCTATATTTATCAAATTGAGGACCACCTATTTAATTTAATTTAATTTGATTATTGAATATGACAAAAATAAATCGAAAATGGCATATTTTTCTCACCACATGAGTTTATTATTGACGAAACATTTAAGGATTTGATTTTGTATAGTGGGCAAACTGTATTCAACATGATTTAAATCTGAATATAACTTGAAATGTATATGTATGTATATATATATATATTTGGGTCATTATTGCATTCTCGTTTTTCATTAGAGATGAAGATATGGGGTCACGATGTGCAAATGTCTTTTAGTTTCTTGGTACATATACCTCAATTGATACCATGTAATGACACATACATGCATTTTATTATTTTGAACTTATTTGAACACATTGTTACCTCTTTCTCGAATCATACAGGCTTCAATATTGCAAGATTTTCATCAGATCAATAGTTACCGTAACTTTCATCATTAATTTAATATTAGATTCCATTATATGCCTATTATACATAAATATTGGAAGCCAATTGCAAATATATATATATATATATAATTGGGTTTTGGATTCTCAATTTTATAGAAGATATTTACAGAACTCAATTTCAAGAATATAGTTCTGGCCATTTGGTCGAGTAGCAGCACATTGCCGCCCTCCTACTTACTTTATATCTAAAGTTTGTGGTTCAACCTGAAATCTGGTGAAATTTGTGGAAATCTGGAGGAGGATATCCTGCATGTTTTGCTCGATTGTCATTTTGCAGTACAGTTATCAATGCCCTTAAGGATCCTTCTCCTAATATGTTTGCCATCGCCCGATCATCTCTGATGCTAAGGAGTTCCTTCGTAATATCAAATCTCTCTTTCATACATGTTAGAAGAGAAGCTAATGGATGTGCTCACTTTATTGCTAGATGGGCTCTTTCCTCTTTCACAACTATTTTGCTGGACAAGATGTAATCACTAAAGCTTTGGCTTTTGATGCCTTGTAATAAAATCCTTTCCGGGTTTTTCTTAAAAAAATATATATTAATATCTTTGTGAAATATTTATTAAGTATAAAGCTTCTAAAATTGGAGAATAATTAGCACTAATTAAATTGATGTATTGCTTCTACATTTTGATATCAAAAATTGGTTAGGGTTTATTAAGTTTGCAGTTGAGTTAGTTGTTTAAAAATGCAGTTTAAAAATAAAGTAAGGCGCGCGGATTATGTTTTGCTGCTTAGTGAATTTCTCTTTCGTCCTCTCTCTTTCGCATTTCCCTCGTCTTCCCCGTCTTCTTCTTCTTTTTCTACTCTCTCTCATTCTCAAGATTTCTTTGATTTTTTCTGTCAATAATCTCTTCACAAATCGCAGTTCCTCTTCTGAGTTTGGATTGTTGGCTGAGGAAGTGGGCGCCTGGGTTGTAAAATATTCATACCCCCAAAGGATATTCATTCAAAATATCACAAATTAATTTCGTTTCAACCCGAAAGAGAAAGCTCTGTTGTTTTTTCCGCCGATTAAAGGTAATTTCTCGGTTCTACTTATTGGGATGCAGATTTGCTCTAATGTGTTGTTCCCTTTTCTTTTTATCCCTTTTTGTGAATCGCTTGAAAGTTTGAAATATGGCAGTCGTTTGTCCCTGAATCTTGAACAGTGCTGTCGTGTAATCATTTTGTGAATTTTTTCAGGGGAATGTGTTCATCAATTCTCTAAACTTTCTCGTTTCTTGAATTATAAATTTCCCGTTAGAACCCATTTTCTTTTTTCCCCTTTTTTGAGTCGCTTGAAAAGTTAATGGGTAATGAAGAATGTGGTAAATGTCATTTACTTGTATGAGAAGAATTTCACTCCGTCTTTTTATCTGTTTGAGTTGTCACATATATCTTCAATATTAATACTCGGCTGTTTCTGTGTGGAAAATTAAGGTGTGATGGCTGTAATGGATGATTTACCACCAGATGTTTTAAGGGAAATACTATTGTTACTACCTTGGGAAGATGCAGCTCATATGACTGTCTTATCACGTGCATGGTATGCCTCGTGGGGGGATTTCCTGTTTACGATGACTTAGAATTTGGGCAGAGGTCCACTCAGACATTCAGAGATTACATGATCATGGTGAATCAGAGATTGATGGAACTTCGATTAGAGAAGGGAATAATACCAAAATTCAGGCTTCGCATGGACTATGAAGGTATGGATTCCCATATAGATGATTGGATTGAATTGGTCATAAAGAATTGCATTAGAGAAATAGATCTCAGTATTAAGCCAAGAATGTGGAGAAAGTGGTATTCTTTGAATCCCAGAACTTTTTTGGCAGCCAAACCATTGCAAGTCTTAAGATTACGATTGTGTAAACTGGAGAAGCCTTTCTTTGCTGCCACAAGAAACTTATGTAGTTTGAGAGAGGTGTCTTTGGATGGAGTGCTTTTGGATGATGAGACCTTGCATGATTTCATCATTGGTTGCCCATTGTTAGTATATCTTGCTCTTACTTTCTGTTTTGCAGTCCACATACTTGTAATACCAGCTTGTCTTCAAAAACTTAGGAGACTTGTCGTTTGTAGTGGGAGACTAAATTTTAAGAGCATCAGAATTAAAGCAGGAAATCTTCAATTTTTTCATTATTATAGTGGATTTTATGAGAAGCTGCCCAGAATCTTTATTCCTAGAAACTTAACAACGCTGAACATAGACACTACCCACATTACTAATTAGTTCTTTGAGTACACTGTTTCAAGATTGCCCCAACTTTGCAGTTTGAAGCTGAAAAATTGTTTTGGGATGACAACTGTCAGAATCTCACATTGGTCTCTTCAGACATTGTATTTGGTCCTTGAAAAGAGTCTGTCCATTCTTGAGATCAATATCCCCAGTCTTTTGTCATTTGAATATGGTTCTGAGATGGTGCCTCTTCACTTTTCTATAAATGCACCAAGTCTACAGGAATCTTATCTCAGAAAAGAATTAGACTCCCTATTTGGATCGATACTCGTTGGTTTCATAACTTGAGGGTATATCTTTCAAAACTCAATCAACAACATAATCTTGTGATCAAATTTAACATGGACGTGCCAGCTGCGGATATAAGGTTCGTCACAGGTGAATTGAATGATCATGTTCTTGAAATGTTACCCCCAGTTTGTGTCATCCAGCAACTGGAGATGAACATAGCTACCCACCGGTCACACCTTGCAAGATTTCTGGGTGGTTTGCTTTGGTGTTGTCATCCGGCTGAGATTCTGGTTGATGGAAACACTGGATTCATTAGGGTAAGTATGCATGCCAAATAAACTTCTCTTTATGTCAACTATATCTACTTAGTTCCTTACATTAATTGACTTATGTTTATGTCAGATATATACACTTACAGCCCGTTTGGCATTTGGTTATGTTTTCGTTTTGATTTTTTATTTTCAACGTTCCCAAAAATTGACACGGTATTTAGGGAACATAACTTGAAAATGAGTTTGTATTTGGATAATTTTCTAAAAAGTAATAATTGTATAAGTTGTAGGAGATTGGAGGTGAAGAAAGATACTAATAATAAAAATAGAGAAACAAAATATATAAGTTATTAGGAATGTGTTTTGAGTTAAAAATGAACTGGGATGTTGGTGAAAATGGTGATAAATTATTAATAGTTCATTTTGTAATTGTAAAAATTGATGAAAATGGTGTTAGTTCCTTACATCAATTAATTCTTTTCATGCTTTACGATATACAGTTCATTTGGAAGAGGCTATTAGTCGACAGAGTTAGAGATCCTCTATGTGGTCGTAAGAGGCTAATCAGATGTTTGCGGGATCCTTTATGTTGTACTGACAGAAGAATAAGATGTTGGAGGCATTATATTAGGGATGTAAACATCAAAGGATTGACGACTGCAAGAGAAAGGAATGATTATTTGAGTTCCTTGCCCTATAGAGGAAGAAATCCACTTCAAAGTATTTGCTTTCAACTGCAATGGGAGATTTGATGAATGCCGCAGCTATAAGATAGAACCATCTCTTCTCTTTTAGACTTTGTCCAATATATGTGAACTCACTCTCTTATTTTGTTTTATATGAAACTGATCATGTTTGTACTTTGAGACATATATTGTACCAAATTAATATTTCATTACGCATTGCATATCATTGACGAACAAATAATCGTAAAAAGAGATTTTCTAGCTAAGGTTTACAATTCTACAGTTGATTATATTCTCTGTTTCGATTCAAATTGTTATTTCATCTTCTACTTCACATAATAGATAAATCCATCATCAATAAATCCTTAAAGAAAGCTAATCAAATGCATATATTACAACTTGAAAGGAAAGATGGATTGAAGAAAAATTGGACACTGCATGCATGTTTTTTCAAGAAATAATATCTCTTTATTTATGCTTGAATTTAAACTTTTAATTAATTTTTGAAAAATTCGCAATTCAAAAGGCTAAAATTTTGAAGTTTGTTGTGATATGAATGCTACTTTAAATCCAAAACTGTTAGAATACCCATGATTAGATATCATTTGCAACGATTTAAAAGAACTTTTTTATTTAAATTTTGAAGTCTAAATTCCATAAGAATCACATGATTAAATATTACAATAATTCTAACGATATTATATCTTAAAATTAAATTTTCACTAAACTTGTTAGTAGTTTTATAGTGAACTTTATAAAAAATATATTCACTCCTTAAATTTATGGTTCCTCATACCTTAGTATTTGAATCCTGAAAGTTGAAATTTAATGATAAAAATATAAAAAAAAATAATAATTTCTTTAAGCTTATTTGCTTTGTGTGTTTGGATTGGGCATGATGTATGATTAGGATAAATAGTGGACTATTATGTATTTTATTTAATGTTTGTTTGCATATTTTAAATAACTTGATATCCAACTTTGATTGTTTACTTTGTATAATTATCTCATTTGATAAACTATAATTTATTTATAACTTAAATTAGAAAACATATTACATCTCAGGACTTTAATACACAAGCTAAGTTTGGTTTTAAATACATGTTAGGCCCTAACTATATTAAGGGCTTTTAAAAATTAACCAAATATTAAAATTAAATTGGATTCTATATCTATCATGCAGTATCAAAGCAAGCAAACGAACTCCTAACATATTCACAATAGGAACTTACTAATTTATACTTATAACTAGTTTATTTATTCATATAATCATGTAAAAAAAATTTAAACATTACATAATTTAATAATTTATGTTTTCACTAGTATTCAGTTTCAACATTAGAATTAAAATGGACGGCCAAGATTCGCTTTTAATTTCCTTTTCAATTTCAGGTTAATTTTTAATTTAATAACTAGAATAAGCTAGGAAATACAGAGAGACCTGGACCATTATACCTCTTATCAGTACAAATAAATTTGATTAATTAAAAAAAAAGTACAAATACATGTATTTAGAAATTATAAAAGAAGAAAAAATGAAAAAAATACTATCAATTTACAGAATTTGAATAGCCTATTTATCCTAAGTTAAGATTTGATTTTCCCTAATAGATTGACTCCATCAGACCCTCACCGATATATTTCTCTCTTATTCTCTAACAAATCTCACATCTTTTTCATCTCCATTTCTTCCCTCTCACAGAGATGGACATATAATCTATTTTCTTGATTAACTACTAGATAAATTATTAACAACAAATAAAATCTTTTAATTTTTACTGAGGCATTCCAACCAATGAACTCACATCTTGCAATCTATTACTTCATATACCTATATAGAGGGATAGTAAGATTTAATACAAATATTATAAGAAAGTGCAACTTTTTCAATGGAATTTTTGAATGGAAAGTTGAAATTTTCTATTGCAAAAAGAACTTATTCATGCAATTTCTAGCTTAATTTTGATGAACTTTTATTGAAAAATTTTCTAATAGATTTTAGGGATATTTCATTGGTATTTTATATTTTAAGTTAATATTTTCTTTTCTCTAATAATTTTTTGCTGCAAAATTCACATATCTTGCTGAATAGAACAAGGCATTTAGATAAACATTCCTTTCTCCTACAGTCAATCCTTTGATATTAAATGGAAAGTTGAAACTTTCCATTGCGAAATGAACTTATTCAAGCAATTTCTGACTTAATTTTGATGAACTTTTATAAAAAAAATTTCTAGTAGATTTTCAAACGGATATTCCATTGGTATTTTATATATTAAGTTAATATTTTCTTTTCTCTAATAAATTTTTGCTGCAAAATTCGTAGGAAGGTTATATTATTCAAATCCTTTAATTCTCTATTTTTTTAAAATTTAGTATTTTATTTTTATTTTTATATATTAAAATAATTGTATCCTGTATTTTGACATGAATTTATAACTTCACACCTTTATTTTTTTATTTTTTAACTATAATATAGTTTTATAATTATTTATATTTTATAAAAAAATCTGTGCCTTAATATGAATTGTAAAAAATATATATACAAAATATAGGAATATTTTTAAGTTTTATAAATATTATTATACTATGTTATTTTTGTTCCAATCGATACTATTTGACATTATTATTTAGCTATTCAAAATAATTATAAAAAATAATATTGTATTTTTAAAAATATAATTGATTAATTGTTTATTTATAAATTTATTTAACTTAATCTATTTAAGTAAATATGTAGTGTATAACACGGTGTTATGCTAGTTGTATTTATATGCAATGATGGCCGCTCCACACACTCATGCATGAGCCCGTACTTATGCATTGATGCAGATCTGACATGAAAGCAAAGCAATAGATCAAGATTGATGAAGGTTCCATGAAAATTTTCAAATGTTTAAATATGTTTGGAAGGATAGAGATAATATTATTTTCAAGATAAGTTTGGATAAGACTCGGGAGAAAAGATTTATGTAACCTAATTTGATGAATCAAACGTG
>JACGDI010005542.1:89108-119326 GCA_014898725.1 Jacaranda copaia
AAGTAGATTGATGATGTTTTGATGCTGAAGATTGGTAAGCAAATCAATCCCATTTTTTAACTCCTGGAGGTCTTGTGCAGAAGATGGTGACAACCTTTTAACTGCAACTACCTGTTCTGTGGGTAACAAAGCCTGCACAAATAATTTAGTTTAGAGAGAAATGAAGAAACTTCAGTTACCATCCTATCTGGTGGAGGAAAAAGGAGTGGGTCAGCTTATAAAAAGTCACCTTATAAACAGGACCAAATCCACCTTCTCCAACTATATTTGAAGAGGAAAATTGGCTGGTGGCAGATGCAATTATATTCCAATCAAACTTGGCCAATTTTATGTCTGCTTCACAGATTTCTTCACAATTTTCATCAATTCTCAAACATAGTAATTTAAGAAAATGACATTACTCATAAAGTAGCACCATAAATGGTTATAATATGCATGCATTAAAAGTTTGAAAACAACGATAGAATGCCTTTGATTATATTGTGGCTGTATAAATTTATACCTGATAATAACAAGTCATTTTTCTTGGATGGTTTAACTCTATTCCAAAATCCGTCCCATGGCCAAAACCGTGATGGCTTATGCATTGTAGCATTTCTCCCGTCTTTTCTTTTGGCTGGAAACTCAGCATTTACCAAATTGCTGTTAGTTTCTCCTTTCGGAGGAGGTGTGAGACTCTGCACATCTAGAGAATCCATTGTTGGCTTCTCTATGTCAACTATTTGGTCAATATCATCATTACAAGGACGGACGTCATCAGAAACACTTGCTATATCATTTAACGCCAAAACTTGTTTGCTCTCTTGTTGCTCAATTGCAAGCTCAAGTTGTAGCACAACGTGAGACATTGTTGGCCGATTCTTTGGTTGATCAGACAAGCATCTTTCAACAATGGCCATAAATGTCTTTAGACTATATGGTGAAATTTCCTCTCTCAGACTTGAAGCTACAATTTGATCAACTTCTCCCTTCCTAATACTACCTTCAGCCCATTTGGTCAGAATCCGCTCATCCTCTGCAACCCCCGAATCCACTGCTGGTCTCCCACATAAGACTTCCAACAACACAACACCAAAGGCATATGTATCACTTTTCCTTGTTAGTTTACAAGTGCTCCAATAATATGGGTCCAAGTACCCAGGAGTGCCTTTAACCTTTGTGCTAATATAGCTCTGTAACTTGCTTCGCTGTTCTGGTTTGGCCAAGCCAAAATCTGAAACCTTAGCTGTGAAATTTTCATCCAGTAGGATGTTTGAAGTCTTCACATCACGATGTATGACTCCTTGGCCCGTGTGAAGATAGTCTAGTCCTCGACCAGCTCCAATGCAAATATTAAGGCGTTGCTTCCATGTGAGAGAAGAGCAGTTCTTGCCATCCCTTACAAGTTTGTAAAGCTGGTCGGCCAGTGTTCCATAGGCCATATAATCATAAACAAGAATCATTTCTCCATTCTCATTGCAATAACCAATTAGAGAAACTAGATTAACATGTCGAACCTTAGAAAGTGTTTCGATTTCTGTCAAAAACTCGTGTGACCCTTGCTTGGAGTATGATTTTAACCTCTTTACAGCAACAGTCTTTCGTCCTTTATCAATGAGACCTTTGTAGACTTTACCAAATCCACCCTTTCCAATTAAAAGTGCATCACTAAAATTTTTAGTGGCTAATTGGATATCAGCTAGTGAAAAACGGCGACAAAATTGTTCAGCCCTAGCTGATGGCTTGTTTTCCTCCTTAGTACTGCTAGCTTCCCAAACCTCCTGCAACTTATGAACAACGATACATACCAAAGCAATTATAGTTATAACAGCAGTTTCAACTACATTTCTGCGACCAAGAACTGAGAGTAATGTTTGGATAATCCCGGATGCTGAATCCTGAGCTAGAGGCAAGGGATTTGGACTTGCAAGACAGTTGTCATGGTTACTCAGCTTAAGTATTTCAAATCCTGCAAGGATTACATGTCCATCTATTAGTTCATCATATGAATGCAGGGAAATCAAGAGATCCCGTTTACCCTCTTTCTTGTGACCAATCATCATCACCATATAGTCCCTATACCAGGTAATGTTATTATCATTTCTTTCTTTCACTATGTCAATATCAGTGTCAGCCATCATTTCATTAATGAGGACTTTAAACATCATATCACCAGATCCTGCAATCTTGACCCCTACCTCAGAGAAATGAAGCCTAATCAAGTACCTGAAGCCCACTTCCACCGGTATTCTCCACGTGCTATCATTCGTCTTGTTAGTTTTTCTTTTTGCCCACTTTGGAAATATGTCATCGGAATCCCCAGTAGATGGAACAGAGTTCTGTTTAATACTTAGTCGGAAGACTATTTCAAGTGCAGTGCTGTAATGAACATAGACTGGAGATTTGTGACCAAGCACCTGGACGCCAATATCTCCATCATGAAAGTAAGAAAGACTGACAGGAACTGAGATAATCTCAATGCCATTTATGAAAGCATATGTATCTAGTGACGGACTAATTTCAGGAGAAAAAGTTATGATGAGCTTTTGATTTTCTTTTATGTTTAAACAGAATTCCTTGGCAAAATAACTCACACCGAGAGCATCAGCAGTAAGTGAAGCACTGAAGTTACCAAGCAGGGTAAAAGAACCGGCTTCAACAGCAAATAAGTCCTTGAACCCTTTAAAACCCTTGTATAGAGAGGGATTAAAGTGAAGGCGGATAATTTTCGGAACTGGAGTTACTTGAAATTCATAGGAGAACTGAGAACAAGAGACTCGTGCCGTTCTGTGGGGAACTGGATCAACAGAGGTTAACTTGTGGATGGAAGTTGAGGTGGTTGACGAGCCCTTTATTTGTAGGAATGAAGAAATTTTTGGTAGCACATCTCCGAGCCATTCCCTGCCACTGAGTGTTGAAGAACTGCCACTTGATCCACAATTGATTGAGAGGTCGCCTGTGAATAGAGTTGGATTGTTGCCAGCAGCTGTGGATGTGAAGAGGAAGCAGAGAAATAGCAAAGCAATTGAAACTGGATAGAGGTTCATGGCTGGATTTTTGTGTTTGTGTGGTAAACGAAAGAAGAATGATGAGAATTTAGGAAAGAACGATCAATGATTCAGGAAGACTTTCATAGTCCATGGCCACTTTCCAAGTAATAACAATAGAATTTAATAAAGTTCACGTGCCTATGTAGTCATTTTTAATTTATGAATTCTTTGGTTGATCCATTCCATATAATACATTGATTTTGTAAGAAATTTCAGCAGAACTTGTTTTGGAATTTCCAAGAAATGTGTGGAGACGGACAATATTGAATAATTGAATATATGGGTCCTACTAAGGGTTATTTTACCCCTTTTTCTTACCTAAAATGAAAAAGGCCCACATCCCTTGGGCTCTAGCAACATGGTCAATTCGGCAATTCCCCCCACCAGCCACGGATCAATAATCTGATGGCAATTTTCTCTTTGATGGACATCAGTCTCTTGCAACAGCATACTACATACCTTCAACGCAGAAATGAACAATTATTCAGTTCTACAGTCAATTTTGTACAAACTGACACTCAACCCTCACAAATGCAGCCAAAAGTTTACCAGAGTTTACAAGCATTGCACCCAATCAGTATTCACCTAAGAAAACATCGACACGCCTCATAATAAATTATCTCTTACCCAGAACAATTTTGTAGGTATTTTCATCTCCATGCCGCAGCGATCAGCAGCTCGCACTTCCAAGATAAATTATCATTTTTCGCCCTTTTCTGATAATCATAGAAACCGCCATTAAAAGGTTCACGGGAAGCTCGAGAAATCGGCCAAAACGGCCATAATAGCAGCGAAAACCCTCTGCTCTTCCCATATTGTGTTAATTTCCTGTAGCTCGCCAAATCCTCTGTTTCAAAACCAGAAAAATGAAAGCAAATCTCAGGGCTGTTATTTTATATTTTAGTCATTTTTCAGAAAAAAATTTGGGAATAAGTTTTTGGGAGAAATTTTGAAAATTGTGCAAAGTATTTTTATTTTTTTAATAAAATATGAAAAATAATTAAAAATAAATGATTTATTTTTTTATATATTTTGAAAGAGATAAATTTTACTATAGTCAAATCAGTTACTTTTTTATTAAGTTTATAAGGTAAAAATAATTTTTTTATATATTATATGTATATATATTTATAATTGGATGACATTTGTGTGTATCTATATTTATAATAATTGAAATATGAATATAATTAATTTAATTAGTTATTTATTTTAAAATTTTATATTTTTTATAAATTTAATATTAATAAATAATTATTATTTAAAATAAAATCTATATTATTAAATATTTATGAAAACATAATTATATTATAATTGTTAAAATTAATTTATAAAAAAATTTAATTACAATATATTAATTATAAATTAATTACTATTTATTAATAAAAATATAATATTATCTAACTATTTACTGCTTATGATTTATGTATAAATATAACTTAGTTATTTATTTTAATAAAATAATTTTTTAATAATTTATATATACAAGACTTAACAGCGATTCATCAAATTAAAAAAAATTATTATATTATATAAAACTATGTCATTTTAAATTAAATAAATTAATTTAATAAATTATTTAATTACTTTAACTTATTATTTAATTAATATATTATTTGATAAATAAATTACTTTGTAATAATCCAAGAATTTTACTTAAATTTAATTAATTCTCTTGACAATTACTTTAAGCATACCATATTAATTTATTAAATTTAATAAATTATTAAATAAATATGACTCTATAATCAATCTTTTTATTAAAATTATAAATAAATGTGAAGATTAATACTTAATGAAGAATATTTTTAGAGGAAGATTAATTTATTTATTATATCAAATTTAAACATCTTAAGTTATTTATTAAATGAACAAATATAATATTTCATTAATACATTAAATAGTAAATATAATTAATATATTATTTAATTAATTTCATATGTTATTCAATAAATGAATTATTTAGTAATAACATAAATAATATTTAATTAAATTTACTTCATTTTTTCGATAGTTAGTGTAATTAAATTTGTAAACATAAGTTTTAAAATTTTTTAACTAGTAAAATTTTAATATTTTCATATATATATATATATATATATAGATTAATAAAATGAAAGAGTGATAAATGAATGAGTGGTGTGATAAACAAAGTGAAAAAATGAGGGGATATGCGTGATTTTTAGGGTTTAAAGTGAATTGGGAGGAATTTTCTGGAATAAAATTTGAGTATTTTGAAAAAAAAAATTAAAATATATACCTTTATTTTGAAATTTTCTGAGAATTGAAAAATATTTCTGAAAAACGCATGAAAACAGAGCCAGCTTTCTATGTTAACCCAACACCCTCGTCAAGTAATGTCAAAATTTCCACACTAATGCGTAGGTATGGGTCAGAAGTTCAGAACCCCAAGGAAGAATGCTTTTGATTTACTAATATGCTTTTATATTTTACTAGAAAAGGACGCACCCCGCACCATTCATGTGGAATTATATATCATTTTTATATTTATGTAATTTTTTATAAATATTATATATTGATAAATCGAGATATAATATTATACGTATTTAGTGAATACATTTAACATATATTTCTATGTAAGAAATTCGCAAGTCAATAACACATTTATAGTATAAATATTATTGCTAAATGGTGATAAATAAACCTAAATAGGAAAAATATCCAAAAAAATTTATATAAATAAGAAACTTCTTTTAAAGCTCCAATATTTCATCCAAATCAAATTGCTTGGTCCCAACACCCATTCATTCATACATCAATAGCAATTTCGTTTTTGGAGATGGCTTTTTATAGTTGTTTCAAGAAAAAGAACCACAAGAATTTAGGTAATATTTGTTTATAAATTATATATTTTGGGAGTGGAGTTGGGGAATGTGAAATTTATATTGGAGAATGTAATGTATACTTGTTTACGATTTAAGAATAATAGGAAAATTATTTTGGAAAATTTTGGTATATTTGTTTATATTTTGGGAGGAGATAAATTCAAGTGTAGCAGTAAAATCAATGTTTTTTTGTTAAATTTTAAGAATATAAATAAATTTTAGTAGTATTTTTTATTATGATATAGTAATAAATAAATAAAAGAGAGGAAAAAAGTAAATGTCAAAAAACAAGAGCCACACATTGTCCACTCAACCCACAAAGCACATGATGCCTCAAACGGCACCGTTTCCATCGCGTGGGCAAATAAAAAACGGTGGAAAGGGGGCACCCTCGGTGGTACTGTTACCACGCGCATCCCCCTTATTGTATATAGTAATAAATAGTAAGAATAAAGTGATCAATGTATAAGTATTTTTCAATGTATGATTTTTATATTTTTTTACCTTTATTCTTTAAGTTTTGGGTTTTTATATATAATTTTCTTTTGCTTTATTTTTTTCATGTTATCGAAGTGGCAAGTTGAGTTATCACATCATATGTCATGCAAAAGAGTGAATGACACATTTGATTATGAGGTGTCATGTAGCACCAAATCAGCTATCACGTAGACACGGACCACTCGCAGTTACAATTCGAATCAAATTTATCCTCAAATTGTCAATTTTTTAAAGATGGTATACCAATTTTACAACTCGAAAAGTTAAAATTCTACTTTGTCAGTATAGTCAAATTATATGAGTAATTTTGCATCCCTTATTAATATTTAGATGAGTAGAATTAGGTATATTTAATGTTACAGTTTCATTTTGGGAGTATGAAAATGATATGTTGGAGCAGTAGTAAGTCCATAACACTTATTTTTTAGTCATATTTATACATTTAAATATATATATATATATATAAATACTCACATGTGTATAGACTTTTACTTCAAATTCTCATGATAAAATTGCTAGCATCAATCTTTAGTTTTAGCACCACTAGGAAATTGACTTCATAAAATTGTTTTTAAAATTCAGGAGTAAATTACAATAGATTGTTAAATTAAAAGTATGAAAAGAAAGCAAGAAAAAAAAATAATTATTTTTATGAGTCTTTTGTGACGTCGTCTCATTTATGCAACCTTAAACATCTACAAATAAATAGAATAAGTAGAGGAAACACAAGATATTTCTCAAAAAATTAAAAATAAAAAAGTCCCAACTCTGATCAAATTTAGAACTGCATATTTTGATTATTGAATATGATAAGGATAAATAAACATACAATATTTTTCCACTGCCTGAATTTATTGACAAAATATTTAGCAATTCGAGTTTTTCTCGCAAGTCATGTTCAATCTAACCTAAACTTGATTAATATGATAATATTTGGGCCATTTAAGTTCTCCTGGCGACATTAAATAAAAGATATGGGAGTTTGATGTGCATATTTATGTTAGTTTTCTATAAATATTTTTCAACTATATAATACCTAATATATGGATTTTACTATCTTAAATTTATTTGAGAACAATCTCACCTCTCTCAACTTCTATAGAACCATCTCATAATTTTCATTTGGACCTCCATCAATTGTGACCTATCAAATCTTTGATGTCTTGTTAGAATTCAACTTCTAATACTTAAAAATGGACTCATGCATATGAATGTACATAGCGGATACCATTGCATATAAATCATTTACTTGGGCCACATTTAATTCATTAGATTAGATTAGATAAGCACATAATACGTTACATAAGTCTTTTCTTGCAGGTCGTATCCAACCTAACTTAAATTTGAATATGACTTGATATTAATTTGGGTTTATCATTATATTCTGATTATGACATGAAATAAAGATATAAGAACTTGATGTGCAGATCTATGTCAGTCTCCTATAAATATTATCAATTATATAGTAATAAATATATGCATTTTTACTATGTCAAAATTATTTGAGAATAATGTTACATTTATCTTAGATCATACAATTTAAACATTTAAAAAATTTCAAATAACTTTCATCAATCCTAATTCATGGCTTTTGCTTTCATGTTAGAATTCGACATCAACACATAAATACAGCCTCATGCATAGAAATATGCAGAGAGGGGCCTCATTGCATGTAATTTTAATATATGCAATTAAAATGCTGTTCAATCTTATTTTAAAAATATTTATTATGTGGTAATAATGTAGATAAGTTATATATATCTCTTTTTGTCATTTCAACATCTTTTCTTGTATATTTTACTATAAAAATGGGATATTTTATTATTAATAAAATACAATATTCATTTTTTTTTGTAACTCTATATCTAATGATGATAAGTACTCTGTATCTATAAATATGATCTTTCATATTAATTTTTGTATTATTTCTCTCTATACATATTAGTTTATGTATGTACTGTCGATTTGAGGTATGAAACATTAATTTGTTAGTGCTCTCTCTCTATACATATATATAATAAAATATGTTTCTGTTGGGTTTATGGGGGTGAAAAGAATATTTTAAAATTATTTATGTATGTGTATATATAGATTGTATAAGTTATAGTATGTGTATATATTTGCAACGATGAAAGAATGTGTGATGCCTTGGGGAGTGATGTGGAGTTGGGAATAATAGTAATTTTTTGAAAATAAATTTTGTATTTTAAAAGTGAAATTAGGAAATGTATAATGTTTATTTGTTTAAATTTTGAAAGTTGGAAAATGAATTGAGAGTTTGTAAACAAAAAGTCCAAAGGGTAAAGGAAGTATATGTAATTTTAAAATTAGAAAAGAAAATCTGTGAATTATTCACAGTTATAAAATAATAATATAATTCTCCCTAAAATTATCTTTTTTTTTCTGAAAATAAAATTATATTATTCGATCTCACTTACAAAATATATTTTCCTAAAATATTCTTCCAAAATCCACATAAAAGACAGCCAAACACGGCTTTGTTTTTAACCGTTTGCCCCCAAACTTTTGGCTAACCGTTGATTCCTTTCCATAATCCCAGCGACTAACTCTCTCTTCATCTTTTCCAATTATTTTTCATAAAACGTACAGAAAAAACAGAAAATTCTGAAAAATCGGAGGCGGGTAATGTGTGCGCTCTCAGAACCACCAGCACTCAGGCGAAGACGGAGGAGCAGTCGCGGCGATCACGTCGTCGATTCATCAACTAATTTCTCAAACGTTACGTTTTTTTTAAACTCACGTTGCATTTACGCATTTGATTCACCTGTTACATGCATTCTGCTATTGGTACGAATTTAGTTGTGAGTCGGCGAATTTCAAATATACAGACTGGAATTTCGGGTGATGGAGTCTTTGACTGAGCTCTGCGATTTGGTCGCGCAGAATCCGACGCAATTTGAGGGGAAAATAGCGTGGATTTGCAGGCGTTGTCCGCCGGAGGAGTCTTTGTTGATGGGTTCGCCTAAGGTTTCGAGGTCTCAGCTCAATGCGATACTCGCACTAGCGAGGTTTCTCTCCAAGTGCGCGAATTCAGAGCAAGAAACCGCCAAATCGCTGCTACTCGCGTTTTACCGCTCAATTCCGGCCTCCTTTAGTATTAATTTCTGGCCGCAGTCATTTTCTGGTGACGCGATTTCTTCATTTTACAACGATTTCCTGAAATACATTTCAAAAGCGACCGAACTCTCCCCTGCTTTTGCTACCGACGTGATTGGGTTCACAGGTGATATTGTTATTCAGACGATAAAGAATGGGGATTCGAGTGTTTCTAAGCTGTTTCTAAGCGCTATGTGTTCGAATTTTCCTCCGATTCTGCCTTCTGATGTTAATAAATTGATTTCTATTCTGCTTGATGGGCTTGAAATTGCTGTTCCAAGCTTACCAATGGAAGCAATTCCGATCACCCCTGATGCAGCTTTGGCTCTGAACTCTCCGATGAGTGTTGAGGCCAGCACTGGTTTGGCAGCATCGAGCAGTGCTGCTCCAGGGGATGATATGTCAGTGAATGGAGGCAGCAGTATTACTTGGAAAAGCAATGTGGACCAGATTGATGGCAGCAGTGGCGCAATGTCTGATAAGAAGGTTTCGTTGTCAATTGAGGAAGAGTCGGTGGAGAGTCTTGAAAAGCAAGAGACCGTTTTTCAGTTAATTGAACTTGTATTAGATAAGGCGACCATTGATCCCAAGCTTATGGATCAAGTGAGAGGGATAGCAATAGGCCAACTCCAAACAGTGTTAGCATTTTTAAAGGTAAAAAATTATGAACTTAAAAGATTTGATCTTATGGGCTATATGCAGGAAAGTTTAAATTTTAAGCAAACCATGGCGAAAACTAATGCATGAATGGCTACATTGGTTTTCTTATGTGGACAGAGAAAGAAGAGTGATTGGAAGGAGCAAGGCCAGCTATTGAAAGCTAGGATCACCAAAAAGCTGTCTGTTTACCAAGCAGCAGCCAGGTTGTATAGTAAGACCCTGGCATCTCTTGACACAGAAGAAAAGTCATCAAAAAGATTATTAAACAGTGCTCTTTCTTTATTGATACTGGCTGCAATGGCATGCTTGTCCTCGGTGTGGCGGAAATTGAGAGCCTGTGAAGAGCTTTTTGGCTGTTTGCTTGGTGGGATTTCTCAAGCAGCTGTTGCTTATAATGGCCAACTCCTTGAATCTCTGCTCGTCCATTTGAGGAAACTTGTCCTGGTTGTTTGTGATCAGGTACATTTTCTCTTTTGTTATATTAACGTTCTATGATGATCAGTGTTTTATAACTGTATTTTTACTGTACTTTACTATGAAAAGGCTGATAGTGGGGCCAGCAGTCAGGGAGCCATGTTCTTAAGTGTCTTGACAACATGCAGTGCAATAACTGAATTTGGATGGTCGAAGGACAGTTCTGCCATAGGCAAGTTTATAGTGGGACTGGCTGATAGTATTCGTGAAAGCAATTGTAACGAGGAAGAGGTTAGTGTCACTAAGTTGCTATTGTTGCTGGTTTAGTTATTATAAACATTATCAGATTATTCTTAATAACTACAGCTGTTTTAATCTCTACTGATGTGGTTATCAATCATCAATAATCTCAACCATCATTACAACATTACACAGTAGTTACAATTGCTACATATAAACAATGATTCACTGTTGTTATGCTTCATGATTTAATCTTGTAAAAATGAATTCTGTTTCGCCTTTCAATTTGCTAGAGACAGCTCTTTGCTTCTGGATTGCTTGCATTCCTCATATTTAGTTGCAATCCTGATTTCTTTTTGTCCAGAGTTGGAAGATTTAGGCTACTGGCAGATAGCGTCCTCCTTCCAACAGAAAGAAATAATATTAATAACAAAAATAAAACAAGTGCCATGTGCTGTCCCGTGTAGCTTTTTATCAGGTTTTCATCTGAAATGTGAACTTGGATATTATATGTTTGCATCATCTCCAATTGGTTATTGGCCTAAAGAGTGTCACCATGTTGTGGATAATGAATCAAGTTGATTTGGAGAAAATCTCAATTTAATTAGACTTTAAATCACATGCACACAAATACGAATATAGTTTAGACTTTGGAGCAAAATTCAATTATAAGTTTGGTATATTATTAGGATTTATCTCAAACAGGATGCCTTCATGAAATATTTTATATATTGCCATGTCGATCATGAGAGATGAGTAATATTACTCATCATTTTAACATCAGTCACTTAGGTTGAAGATACAGCTGTTGTATACTCTGGATAATAAATATTGTGATAGAATCTCCTATACTATGGATTAACAGGGGTGCTGTTAGGTGGGGACTACAATTACAAGTTAATGCATCACTATTTGGAACTACTTTATAATTCATCACTATTTGGAACTACTTCCAACTATTTAATTATTATGTTTGTAGGGCCAATCACCATCTCAGTTCGATATGAGACCAAGATGTACACAGAAATATGTCCTTTGTTTGTAGCAATTTTATTGTCTATGTATGTGATCTGGATATTGTTGTACTATCAGGATGGAAAGAAGAAGGCAGCTCCAGCTATAAAGCTTAATGTTATACATTTGTTAGCTGAGTTGAATGTTACCGTGAATAAGCAAGAAGTGGTTGACAAGATATTGCCTCTATTTATTGAGAGTCTAGAAATAGGCAATGCTTCAACTCCAGGCTTATTGAGACTTCGAGTACGAATCTATTTCTGTATTGCTATGAATTTTACTTTTCCTTCTGTTCAAGGTTCTTTACTATTTTATTTTAGAAACCCAATAAAGGAACAAAGTATTGCAGCTTACATTTAATTCTTCTTCTGAGATTTGGTTTGTAATTTTTTTCTGCTGCTGAGATTGAACTTCTTGCACTTTTTTCTCAACCTGCTTTTGTTGAGTTACTGCAGCTTCTTGATGCTGTTTCTCGCATGGCGAGTTTAGGTTTTGAGACGTCTTACCGTGAAGCTGTAGTGTTGATGACTCGGACCTACTTAGCCAAACTCTCTGGTGTCGGCTCTGCTGAAAGTACAGACGAGGACCCTGAAGTGATGAAGGAACGTGTTGAGGTATTTTTGAACTGCTCATTATTTGATTGCATAATATTGGGAAAAGAATTTTGTTGTAACAAATGGATGCTCACTGGTTCAATTCTGTTCTAGATTTTACCTGCAGGATTTTTGTTGATTGCTAGAGGCATTGCAAGTGATAAGTTGCGTTCAGATTATCGTCATCGCTTGATGTCACTGTGCTCAGATGTGGGCTTGGCAGCAGAGTCAAAATGTGGAAGGTAATGTTCAGAATCAATTGACTTGTTAGAACGTTTTTATTGAACTGGAAATGCCTAGTAATTTCCTCACCAGGGACACCAAAAATTCAGGAGTGGAGCAG
Organism: Jacaranda copaia; assembly: GCA_014898725.1. Classification (NCBI taxonomy): domain Eukaryota; kingdom Viridiplantae; phylum Streptophyta; class Magnoliopsida; order Lamiales; family Bignoniaceae; genus Jacaranda; species Jacaranda copaia. The sequence goes on from JACGDI010005542.1 coordinate 101,860, forward strand.
ATTTTCTCGGGCCCCTTTTGCCTGCTGTGGCTGAAATATGTTCAGACTTTGATCCAACTGTCGATGTGGAACCATCACTCTTGAAGCTATTTCGGAACTTGTGGTTCTATGTTGCTCTCTTTGGGTTAGCACCTCCACTACAGAAAACTCAGGCTATGACAAAGTCAGCTTCCACAGTGGGCGTCATTGCTCTCCAAGCTGTGGGTGGACCATACATGTGGAATTCAGCATGGTCATCTGCTGTTCAGCGCATTTCTCTAGGGACCCCACCTCTTGTAAGTTGCCTAGAAAATGCTTTTAACTTTCTGTATTCTATGATCATTTAAACTCATCTCTTGAGTATCTAATTCTATAATGTTGATCATGTGGAATGGTGCTTACAAACTTCTGTCTAATATTTCTGTGCATAGCTATAAGTGACCATCATGGACTTTGTGCGTGTTACCGCACATGATGGTGGAACTGTTACCCTCATTTTAATTTGCATTCCTGGTCGTGTACAGTTTCCCATCAAATCTTCAATCTTTGTATCAAGTCAGTTTCTCCTTATGATATGAATTCTTAAGCATGATTGCGATCAATTTGATATTTTTCAAGCGAATCAAGCTAAAATCTACCTTGCTGAGGATTATTAAGTCTAAGTCAATCTGGTAATATTGCATTACTTGATGAGTACATTACACAAATGTTCTTCTCTGGTTCAACTAAAAGTAGCTTAAACCCTTGGTACACCCTTGTTATACACTTGAAGGTTCATCTTAGCACATTCTATCTCCTTTAGCTCCAAATCTGAGAATTGAAAAATGTATATATCAATATATGAGTGCAGATTGCTCTGTTAGTTGGATTCTTTGGGATTTGCACAGAAAAGGCCAGTTCATTTTACCACTCCAAGAAGTAATGAAGCAAAAGAAACTACTTGCTTTATTTTCCTGATTTGATGATACAACAGATCTTGTCAGGTTGAATATAAGTGTTTACTTTTGAGCATTTCCAGTTGTTCTTAATATGCATCTTTCACTGGGTTTATGGAAGCATGGAGAGACTATCATTATTTGGATACTCTTTGCTACTTTATTGATGCAATTATCTTGCATTGTCGCTGTCCATGATTTTCTGTTTTACTTGATAAATATTCATTTTTGGAGGTCCGAGAGCAAATATGTATTTGTTCAGGTTGTGAGCTCTGTAAAATGGCTTGAGGATGAGTTAGAGCTTAATGCTCTTCACAAACCAGGTAGCCGGCAAGGGAATGGAAATGAGAAAGCCGCTGCGACTCAAAGAACTGCTCTTTCTGCTGCCCTAGGAGGGAAAGTAGAGGTTTCTGCAATGAGTACAATTTCAGGTCTAGTTACTTTTTAAGTAGGTTACTGAGGTTGTATGTTTTGCTGTAACTCAGAAATTTCACTGCTCCTTTCTCTATTGCAAGACTCAAAGGGTGGTTCCAATCCTAAAAGGGTGCGATAATCTGACTTCTGCAGGTGTCAAAGCAACTTATCTTTTGGCTGTAGCTTTTTTAGAAATAATACGATTTAGCTGCAATGGGGGCATTCTAAATGGTAGCTCAAGTTCAACTGCATCTCGAAGTGCCTTCAGCTGTGTCTTTGAATACCTAAAAAGCCAGAATCTCATGCCGGCTGTCTCTCAGTGTTTGACAGCTATTGTCAATCGTGCATTTGAAACAGCGATAGCTTGGCTGGTACTCTACTTCTCCTCTCATTTTCTAAGTTATGCATGAAAAACACACATGTATAGTCATGTTTAACAAAGCTTGGCTAATAACGTCCTGTATATATTCTTTTTCATATGGAGATTTTACAAATTTATGCCCTAATGGATTTCATCCTTACAATTGAGGGTCATCATGATTCATGTTTATATATTGTGGAGTGATCTAGTATTATGTTAATCCTTTTAAGTGAAGCTTACAAACTGTTGAGGAGCGAGGTAGGTGGATCGTTTATCAGACTTTGCTTTCCCATAATACAGATTTTGATTCTCACCATGGCAACTTTTTGACCAAAATGATTCCACATTGCCTTCGCTTTCTATCCCATCTCTGAACCTAGACCCAGACATTTTCTTACATGGGTAAACAAGAATATACTGCGGATTTTGGCTACTGTCCGGGAATTCTTTTACACTCCCCTTGCACATAAGGGATGCTTATGGTTGCTGCAAAGAATCACTGATGTTCTATTTGATCACTATAAGAACTCCTGGAGATGTTATAGTTCAATTGCTTGATGTCATTCCCGCCAAGCAGCTTATTCAGATAGGTGAGATGAGATGCTGGATTGTGGTGTTAGTATGATAGTGCATTTTTTTGGTCACAAGTGGGCAGTGGCATTGCATAGTAAGTGCAGGAAATGACTTAGATCATGTTAGTTCTCACAGTCCTACTGATGGAAGTCTTTCTGGTATCACCTGGTAGCTGATAATTTGCCTTGTTAAAGAAATGGAAGTCTGTAATTAAATTACTTAATTGGTTTGCACAATTGCTATTGGGTGAAGAACAGCATCATAAACTAGTGCTTGGATCACATAACACTACCCCTTAGTATAAATAGCTACACCAGCTCCTACCTAATCAAATTTTAAAAGTTGCAAATGTACTGTTTGTATTATAATGACACGGATTATCCTACAAAGTTGCTGATTGGTGTAAAACAATTTTAACTCCATAGTTAAAACATCTATAATGTGCAGGCAGGCCAATTTATTCTGTTTTTGAATTCTAAGATTGTTGCTACATACTGTCATTTCTTCGGCATTCTTTTCCTGGTATCATTTCAACTTCACTTGCTGTCCTTTCCTTGTAGGGCTTTCTCTTTTGTCCTTTTCTTTTTCTTCTTTCCTTTTTTTTGACTTCTTTCAAAATATTTCTGTACAAAAGAAGTATGCTGAAACACTGTAGTATTAGAGATATTTAAGTAAACATTTTCTCTTCTTATCCTTGTTTGGTGCTCAAATTATGTAAGGCCACACATGTCATCCAGAAGTTTTGAAATGAATTATTCAATTTTCTCCTTGAATAGATTTTTGTATCTTACTATTTTCTTTGGAGATTTCTTTGACATATATCCTGGTTCTTGCAACTCCGGCAGGACGATCGAGCATCCGAGATTGGGCTAGAAGCTGAGGTTAGAGAGTCTACACTATCTACTCATGCTTGTTTCCTCATAAAAAATTTGTCTCAACGGAACGAGCATGTAAGAGATATCACAGTTAGTTTGTTGACTCAACTGAGAGATAGATTTCCTCAGGTAAAAGTGAACATTATACGTGTCACCTTTCACAACATCTTGTTTCACATTCAAAGAGTACCTGTAATGGTTTGCTATATAACTTGCAGATTTTATGGAACTCTTCTTGTCTGGACTCCCTGCTACTCTGTATGCATAACGATCCACATTCTGCTGTTGTGAGTGATCCTGCATATGTTACCAGTGTTCGCTCTCTGTACCAAAAGATTGTTCGAGAATGGATCATTGTTTCACTTTCACATGCTCCATGCACTAGTCAGGGTCTTCTTCAGGTTAATCTTTACATGACTCAGCAAATATTTTTAAGAATTTAGAAATCTCTGATATACTCATGCAATTTGATGTGTAAATTGTCAATTCTGTTCAATTTTTGGTGTCATACTTAACCAAAACTTGATGTACAAATATGTGTCAGCTTGTCAATCAGTGCACCTGTTATTTTTTGCTTCTCGTTGTCATTACATCCATCGTTGTATGTAAACAAATCATGTGAATTATTACATTTTGCATGAAATAATTAATTTTGTAAATTGTCACTGAACTGCTACACTGGTTTATTACCAGAAGCAATATCATCATGCTTGTTGTAATGCAGACATCAGTTAGAAGTGTAGCTGCATTTCAATAATTATTGATAGTTTTATATTGGAATGGCTTATTTGGTGTTTTAGCTAAATTTGGTACAAGCATGTGCTACAAACTGACTTTTTCTGTTAGCCTCATGCTAATCAGCTTACCCATTTATTTGCCCCGGAATGTCATCCAATTGCGAAGTTTGATCGCTTGAAATCAATTCTTACATTTGGTATGTTCAACAAACAAAAAAAAAAATTTTTGAGGAAAGGAAAGTGATTACTTGAGACTAGGAATCTTACATGTAAAATCCGAAAAATCAAAGTACCAACCATATTATCATTATGGATGTCCTTGCAAAACAAACTTAGCCTAAATTTATTATTTATTTATTCTTCAGTTTTCAAAAATTTTTGTTATATATTTTGTAATGAACTATATCAGGGATAGGTCAATCAATGTTTTATATAAATAACAATAATTTCCAAGCACATACAAATACTCTGCCTGTCCCAAATTTATCACTGTTATTTCCTTTTCATGATTTCCCAGCATCAGAATCCATTCCCTGAAATGGATATTGTCTTTTTCATGAATTCACTTTCATACAAAGGAATGATGAGGAACACCTAGCCTCAACCACTGTTTTCTGAGGCAATAAATAACTTAAACATATACGAAATTTTACCTCTTCAATTCTGTTGTAAAACTCCATGCCAGATCAAAGTTGGACACATAAATATGTAATTGAGGAAGTATGTAATTGGATTAGACCATGTATTGGGGACGATGCTTGAATTACTATTCACATATGCACCTTTTCTCTCAAGTTTATGACTGGGCATTGATCACGGTGATTAGAAGTTTTTTCACCTTACTGAATTCACATCAATTTTGAAAAAACTATTCCTTCACCTTTTCCTTTGGCTGTGTGGGCAAATGTGCTTCTTGCACTCTCCCCTCCCACCCACCAGTAAACTAGGAAAAAGAAAAATATTGACAGATAAAAGGAAAAGGACAGAATTTGTTTGCTTTGAATCCAAAGAGGGAAAAGGAAGGACGATTAAAACATTCTTGTCTGAAAATGCCTTATAAACCTCAACTTCTTTCCAACAAGTTTTCTCATACATTGAAAAATTTTGTTATTCAGGAAAACCTTTGCAAAGCTAATAAATGGCAGACAACACAGCCTGCAGCTGATGTGGTTTCTCTTTTGTCAGAGATAAGGATTGGTATGGGCAAAAATGATTGCTGGATTGGTACAAAAACTGCTAATATACCTGCAGTCATGGCTGCTGCTGCTGCAGCTTCAGGAGGAAACCTGAAATTGACTGATGCATTTAGTTTGGAGGTTCTTGGTACTGGTATGGTTACTGCAACAGTGAAGTGTAACCATGCTGGAGAAATTGCTGGAATGAGAAGGTTATATGAGAGCATAGGAGGTCTTGATGTTGACCTCCCAATGTCGGGGCCTCCTGCTGAACTAGCACCACCCAAAAATGAATCCTTTAATGCAATGGTGCTTTCCAAGTTTGTAAGGATGCTGCAGCAGTTTGTAAATATTGCAGAGAAAGGTGGCGAAGTGGACAAGTCATCATTTCGTCAAACTTGTTCTCAAGCTACTGCCTTGCTTCTTGCAAATCTTGTAATACTACTTCCCATTTCTTCTTGCTACACTTGATTGACTAGTACAAGTTTTTATTTTCGTTCAGCATGAAGTAACATATTTTCTCTCAGGATTCAGACTCAAAATCAGACATTCATAGCTTTTCGCAACTTCTACGTCTTCTTTGTTGGTGTCCAGCTTACATAACCACCCCTGATGCTGTGGAGACTGGTGTGTATATATGGACATGGTTAGTTTCTGCTGCTCCTCAGTTGGGATCTCTTGTCCTTGCTGAGCTTGTAGATGCATGGCTTTGGACAATAGACACCAAACGTGGCCTTTTTGCATCTGATATAAGGTGCGCTGGACCTTTTGCGAAGTTGAGACCTCACCTTGCTCCTGGAGAACCTGAGCCGCAGCCTGAGAAGGACCCTGTCGAACAGATAATGGCTCATAGGCTCTGGCTTGGATTCTTTATTGATCGATTTGAGGTAAAACGTCACATATTTAGTTTTGTATGCTTTCTTCAGTACAAAATGCCTTCTGCATCAAGCTTATATTTGATCCCAAATTAATGTTTCTGTACTAAATATACTGTTTCTGATTCTTGAAATTGAAAACTTACAAATTAATGATATCTTTAGCTGATAAATGTTGGTATTTTTCTCATGGGCTCTTTTTGCTTTAAATCAAGATAGGAATGTATGCTAACACATTTTCTTGTGGAATTTCATTATTTCAGGTAGTTCGGCATGACAGTGTTGAGCAGCTTTTGCTACTTGGTCGGATGTTACTAGGAACAACAAAACTCCCCTGGAATTTTTCACGGCATCCAGCTGCTACAGGAACGTTTTTCATTTTTATGCTTTTTGGCCTAAAACTTTGCTCATGCCAAACTCAAGGGAACCTTCAGAACTTTAGATCTGGGCTTCAGCTGCTAGAAGATAGGATATATAGGTATGACTTGTTAGAAGAGACATTCAGTTATCTTATGCATTCAGACACCTTATGCCATCAAAAATATTTATGATTAAATACTTACTCTATGGTTTATATGTGAGTTAATGATCTGTCTATAATTAATTATGGATGTGATGATGCCTGAGTGCATGTTCAGAAGCACTAGAAGCTGAATCATAGTTAACTGAGAGTTCAAAACTCGTGTTCTAACGAATTTTTGATACTGATCAGCTTCATTTGACTGCTAAGATCCATCTAATGATCTAGCAACTCAGTGGTGTTCCACAATAATCTCTCTTTTTACACAGAATTGTTCTTCTGCTAAGATCTATCTGTCTTTTTTCATTAGTAGACCTACTGTACCACAATTTATGTTTTCTGAAGAGTGAAAACTCAAATGTTGTTTCTTTTTGCCGAGATCAGGGCCTCTTTAGGGTGGTTTGCTCATGAACCTGAATGGTATGATTTAAGTAACAACAACTTTGCTCAGAGTGAAGCTCAATCTCTTTCTATGTTTGTCCGGCATCTTTCAAATGAGCAGGTCGATGCTTCCCGGCTTGATCATAAAGCACAGGAGCTTGAAAATGACAGCTCATTGAATACTGCAGTAAGTTAAATATGAGCCATTGAAGTGTTCACATCCTAAATTATCCTTTACTTTTTATGACAGGAGAACAATATTTGATTTTTAGGTTGTACATGAAGCTATTTAGAAACAAATCTTATGCTTTGCAGAAGGATCAACAGCATCCGGTTTGGGGTCAGATGGATAACTATGCTGTTGGACGAGAGAAGCGAAGGCAGTTACTGCTGATGCTGTGCCAACATGAGGCTGACAGGCTTGAGGTTTGGGCTCAACCAGTTGGACCAAAGTAACTATTATTTAACTTTTGAATGATCTCACTAACTTTACCATTTTATCGTCCTTTAACTTGAGTGTGTCAATTCTATTCTAGTATTTATTTGTTTGATGTCACAACAGGGAACAAACTTCTCGGCTTAAAATTAGCTCAGAGAAATGGACAGAATTTGCACAGACTGCTTTTTCTGTTGACCCTCGAATTGCTCTATCATTGGCTGCAAGGTTTCCAGCAAATTCTGCTTTGAAGACTGAAATCACCCGACTAGTTCAAGTATGTCAATGGAATTTGCCAGAGTTAAAATAAGAAAAACATTAGAAGAATGTTGGAAGAACAATATTTAATGTCTTGAAAATCAGAATGTGATTTCCAGTCCTATTGACTGTCATGGTCTCTTCAAAACATTGTTGTGTGTTCCAGGGCTTTATAGTATGGTAAAAGTCTAATTTGGATGAATAATAATAACTCCCTAACTTGGACATAGATGCCATGTTCCATTTTAGATGTCTTTCTACTTCTTGGTTGCTACATATACTTTTATAATTTTATTTGATATGCATTTCAGACTAATTTTGTTTTATGCTTTGATTTTCTCTTTTAGTCCAATATATTGGATATTCGCAGCATTCCTCAAGCGTTGCCTTATTTTGTGAACCCCAAAACAGTTGATGAGAATTCCACACTTCTTCAACAACTGCCACACTGGGCAGCTTGTTCAATTACACAGGCATTGGAGTTCCTTACTCCAGCATATAAGGGTCATCCCCGAGTCATGGCTTATGTTCTCAGGGTGTTGGAATCTTATCCGCCTGAGAGAGTGACATTCTTCATGTCTCAGCTGGTGCAGGCACTAAGATATGATGCAGAGGTGGGTTCTAATGGCATGATTATGTTTTAATATCAATTTTAACAGTGGGATCAGGCAACCTAACAGAGTGAATCCTAGCATAACTGTATAGATTAAATTGGACTGGATGTTTTCCTTGTACTATTTATGTTGAGATTAAATCATGCACAGCTCTTGAAACATACTTGATGTTTATGGAAAGATAATCCACAGATAAATTTGCAGCTTAAGCAAATAAGTTTTACTTGACATTCAACATAGGGGAAAAATAAATAACGGAAAGTAACATCTCATTTCATGTGCATTGATTTTGTGGCTTCTCCATCTGACCACTCCCTCATTGAGTTGCAGCAAAATGAATTTTTTCCATCTTTTGAACCTGATACAAAAACAGAACTTTCTTTAAACATGGCCTACTCTAATTTGCAGAGGTTGGTTGAAGGGTACTTGCTTAGAGCTGCACAAAAGAGTGATGTTTTTGCCCATATATTGATATGGCATTTACAGGTGAGGAAAATGCTAATTGAATTGAGTAATTTATAAATGAAAAAGTTTTGGTACAGTCTATTACGTGTTGTAAGGATTTTTAGCTTATACATGAAAAACGCTGTTGCTGCTGCAGGGTGAGACTTGTGTTTCTGAATCGGGGAATGATGCGGCAACATCCAAGGTATATTTTTCAGCTACAATGAAATATTTCAACACCATAGGAAGATGGAATTTTATATCACTGTATCTTCAGATCTGCATATCTTCTACTATATTAATTGACATGCCATTTTATGAATGAAAGATAATTATCTTAAAAGATAGAAATTTTTATGCAAATTCTCTAATTTTCTTTTGCTTTTCTCCTTTTCTCAATAGCAAAATTCCACTTTTTAGCTACTTCTTGCACAGCAGTTGGATGGTTTTCTAGGTTGCACTGGCCAATGAAATTGTTGATCAAATGCATAGTAATGTATTATTCTTTGTTGACCATTGATATATGTTTAAGCTCTGATTCATCCTATGTTCCTGATTATATATTGAAGATTCCTGATGCTCGGTGACAAATGATGAATTCCTCAGTACTCTCTATTGCTGAAACTTGGGTTGTTCAATTGTTTACCTGTTCATTTGTGGAAAAGACTGTTCATACTGAATGTCGGGCATTCCTGCCTGAGGATGGACTGCTCCCCTTCTGTCCTCATACCTTAGTTGCAGCTCATCCTAATTCCTCTAAGCCCTCCCATGAACCACCACCTCAAAATATGCTCATCTACCCGTACCTAATTTTAATTGTCTCTTTGGAGTAGTCATGTTCTTTTATCATAGCACATCTACACATTTGAATCCATATTTGTACATTTTATAGTTGTGAATTTCTGAGGTGCCTCTTAAGGATTATTTTGCCCGACCCAAAAGCATCTATGTTTTGTCGTTAGATGTTTATTGTAGCTAATCTTCTAAGGTATATAATCTGGAAACCATCTTTTTCACTGTATATTGTTGTTCTGCTAGTAAACATGATTTCCTCTAAGGTTATAATCTGGAAACCATCTTTTGCACTGTATATTGGTTCTGCTAGTAAACATGAATCCCTATTGTTTCTTCTTAAGGCGTGAAGCTTTTCGTTGAGTCTTTGTTGGAATATTTTACCTTATCTCTTTGAATCAGGCCCACAAATCTTTTCAGATGATTCTCTGGCTAATTATGTTTGCCGTTGAAAGTTTAACTGTCGCTAAGTATTTTGTTGCATATTGGTTCATGTTAGTTGTTTGGTGCTCTTTTCTCTTTGTTTGCAGAATAGCTCATTCCAAGCACTACTTCCTCTTGTTAGACAACGAATTATTGATGGTTTCAATCCTAAAGCACTTGATTTGTTTCAAAGAGAATTTGATTTCTTTGACAAAGTCACATCTATATCTGGGGTCCTCTATCCACTTCCAAAGGAGGAAAGACGAGCTGGCATAAGAAGGTATTGGTTTTGATATTTCTTGTGAAAGTAGGGACCATGTACTCCTAGATTTAGATTCAGTTATTGGTTCTCTATTTAAACTTTATTACAACATATATTGGAACAGGGAACTGGAGAAAATTCAAGTAGAAGGAGATGATTTATATCTGCCTACTGCTCCTAGTAAACTTGTCAGTGGTATTCAGGTTGATAGTGGAATTCCTTTACAATCAGCAGCAAAAGTTCCTATAATGATCACATTTAATGTGGTGGATCGTGATGGAAATCCCAAAGATGTGAAGCCCCAAGCTTGCATCTTCAAGGTATATTGTTATTGTTGACTTCTTATCATTTGTTCTATAATGTGAAATTATACAAATCGCATTCTGGAAATGGAAACATCCAAAGGAGTAGCTTAAGAATATGGATGAAGTAGCTCCTTGAAAATGAGTGCATGTGAAGGCATCCTATTTGTAAGATCATCAGGGAGCTCTAGACCTTGTAAAGATCGTTCTCGGTTGATTATTTGAAGTTGTGCCCAGTATGAATATAAACTAAAACAAGTTTCAGCTGAAAGTTTAGACCCAAATTTTAAATTCACGACGAGCATGAGCAAAAGACTAATTGGCTTGATTTAGATTTGGTCTTGTTAAGTAAAATCACTATGATAACTTTATGAATGAATCAAGCATCAAAATAACATGTGAACCTAACTTACCCTGCTTCCAAATACCTCGAACTTCTAAGAGTTTCTATGTTCACTAATTTTCTTCTGTCTATGAAAGTATATATGAATATATGCTCTGGACAGAGATGGGGAATGGTGAAACAGGCTTCAACCCACTCAATCATGTTACCAAGCAAAGTGCATTTTACTTTCAGAAAGCAGAGTTTCTCTTTTGGCTTTGTTATTTTTGATTTATTGATCAGTATGCTTAAAGTGATTCAAGCTTGATTGTTCTGCTATGATTTTGGCTACTCAGTGTCTTATTCAGGAGCTAGCTGGCACTCAACCTCAAGTTTGTAATTGTTTTCAAATTGTCCTCATCTTTTGAAATGGAAAGCTTGTATGATGGCCAGCTTCTGCAAAAGAGCTAGTTGTAGTTTAAGTCCGGTGAGAGCCAGCCAACTTGGCTTGCTTGGATTAATTAGCAGTTCTATTCATGAACCTTATTTCAGATGACCTGATTAGATAAAACTGAAGAGGGGAGATGAGCTAGCAACATTTAGAAGATCTTGGAATGACATGATAGGATGATTAGAGAGAAGCCCATGGAACATATGAAATAAACTGACAATGTTGCCTGGTAGCTGACATAAACTGACAATGTTGCCCGGTGGCAGTCTGTCAGCTACCAGGCTATGGCTCTTAGTATTATGTGCAAACATCCAATTTAAATTTTTGCGCTGATGATCTTAGCAGTCTCACACTGTTTATACCCCTCCAGATCCCTTCAGTTTTTGATGTATATAATCCTTTGCTGAGTCTTTTTGACTCCTCAAAATCAGAAGTTATTTTACCGTACTTAGTTAACATATTACTCCTATTCGAATTGTGGGGTGAACAATGTGTTATCTATCTGATTTATCTTGGCGACTCCAATCTGAAAGAAACAACCCCAATCGAGAATGGCCATGAGTGATCACTTGTCGCAATTTTGGTTACACAGGCACCATAAGATGGACTGTCTGGTAGATGGACTAATAGATTCTGCCTACGAAGACACGAGATTGTCTCATTTAATTGTTTGAATTTAAAATCTAATCCAAAACTCTGTGTGTCTATGGATAGATATACATATTTGTTTGTCTTTACATGGTTTTCTGTTGTATTTCTAGGATTAGGAAAGAGAATTATTTATGTTATATCTTTCAACTTCCACTTGTCTTATGGAGGTTGTTTGCAATATAGAAATTCTGCTAGTTTCCTTTGTTATATTCGTTATAGCATCAAAATAAAATATTGGAATCATGCCAGTAAAAGCTGATGAATTTTGGTTAGTGATATTCTTTGATATGTAATGCTGGTTTTCTATAGAAAACATATAGTATGTGGCCTGATGGAGCTTGCTCTGAACATAGGTTGGAGATGACTGCCGACAAGACGTTCTTGCTTTGCAAGTTATTTCACTTTTGAAGGACATATTTGAAGCTGTTGGACTTAATCTCTATTTGTTTCCCTATGGAGTACTCCCAACTGGCGCAGAGAGAGGAATTATTGAGGTATACATATTTACTAGATAGATTTTGACTTTGAAACTCCCATCAGCTTACTTGCATGCGTTCAGATGTGTGAAGAGCACATGTTCTTGTAAATCTGAAATTTATTCTTGTAATATCAGGAGACATTTTGGTTGACTAATATTGAAGTGCAAAAACCATCTCTCGAGGTTCTCTGTCTTGTGGATGAACGCGCCTTATTTTCTAGGTTTCTGATCATTCACTAGTTAAAATGCAGGTTACACAATTTGGACATAACTGCTGGTAGTTATATTTTGATTTTTCACGTGTCTAATTTTGTCTGTCATGTATTTAACCTTCACCCATATATTAGCTGCTGTTTTCTTCCTTATTAGTTCCCTCAGTCTCCATGTTAGCTTCACCATTTTTAAAATAAATCCTGTGGCCTAATAGTTCAGAGATTCTGTAGGGTATTTTATATTGTTCAGTGCTGTGCACATCTGTTTGTGCGGAACCACCAAAATAAGCATATCTATTGTATGATGTCACAATGTCTAATGTGTTTTTTATTCACTGGCAAATGGTGGTTAACGATGTATGGCACCTGCACATGAATCCTACGACACCACAAGTAAATTTTATGGTTATATTTGTTACGAGGTGTAGATACCATGTTGAGTGAATTGATTAAGCATGCAAAGAGAGTCATGAGGCTATTCTCAAAAGAATAATTGAAGCAGCCACCTGGACAAGGCCAACTGGGCTATAGCTGATGAAATGTGACTGTAAAATCACATACAGAACACATGTAATAGTTTACACAATGAGTTTGTTTCTGTACAATAACTAGATACTTAAGAAGGCAGGTCTTGCTTGTCCATTTCATTATGCTAGTTGACTAGAGTGAACGTAAGTACATTTTTGGGGAGATTTTCATACTCTATACTGTATAACATAGTCTGTTTTGAGGAATTAGTTATATGCATGACTTTGAAAATGATTCTTATGATTGCATGAGATCTTCAAACTGTGACACCCAATCTATTGTTTATGATGAACTTTCCACTTTGACTCATTACTTCTTTGTGCTGCAGGTTGTGCCCAATTCACGGAGCAGGAGTCAGATGGGTGAGACCACTGATGGTGGTCTTTATGAGATTTTCCAACAGGATTTTGGGCCCGTTGGTTCTCCAAGCTTTGAAGCTGCTCGCGAGAATTTCCTGATTAGTAGTGCTGGATATGCAGTTGCTAGCCTCATACTTCAACCAAAGGATAGACATAATGGGAATCTTTTGTTTGACAAGTAAGCAGTTTATTATACACATATACTTTGTTCAGTGGTACTTCAAAATTAGTTATCTATTTGCATATGTGTCGATGGATTCTTTGGTACATCAAGTATGTTTTTTATCACCAAGAGTTCTGGGGATCCAGTGACCTTGGGGCTTTCTACCGAGGCATGTGGCTGTATCCAGAATCTCTATGTTGCTTGGTGTGAAAAAATAGATATGTAAGGGATTAAACTCATATTTTTGGTAAGATTTGATTCTTTCATCTTCGTTGGCCTACATTCACTACATGAAATATCAAGTTATTTCAACTTTCATGTGTGCAATTTATGAAATCTTTGACCCTTTTGAAAGAAGCTATTCAAGAACAAATGAACTAGTTTCTACTTCAGGAACGAGCATAATAAATTGCTCACTTTTATCTTAAGAAAGGAACCGAGTGTCTTGGAAGTTGGATCGAATTATGCAAAAAGTCGTTCTTGCTATAGAAATTAAAAATAGATAGGTTGAAATAAATTGCTTCCAATAGGATTTATACAGCTTCGCGATTAACAATTGGCACCAATCTTATATTGTGTTTGTGGATTTGATATGCTGTCCAAGCTTTTTCTTCTCCAACATTACTTTCTTTGTGGAATGCAGTGTGGGCAGGCTTGTCCATATTGATTTTGGTTTTATCTTTGAAATTTCTCCTGGAGGGAATATGCGATTCGAAAGTGCGCATTTCAAACTGAGTCATGAAATGACTCAATTACTCGATCCATCTGGAGTGATGAAAAGTGACACATGGTACAGATTCGTCAGGTAAGATCCTGATGCTTCCGACTCAAAGCCACGTTTTCTAATACATTTCTTTCTTCTTCTGCATCTTAATATGTTCTTTTCGCAGCTTATGCGTTAAAGGTTATCTGGCTGCACGCCGCCATATGGATGGGATCATATCTACCGTCTCATTGATGTTAGACAGCGGATTGCCTTGCTTCAGCCGGGGCGATCCTATTGGAAATCTACGCAAGAGATTTCATCCTGAAATGAGCGAACGTGAAGCGGCCAATTATATGATCCGTAAATGTACCGATGCCTATAATAAGTGGACAACTGCTGGTTATGATCTGATTCAGTATTTGCAACAGGGCATTGAAAAATGAGGCTGCATATCTCATCTGCTTAACTGCTGTGAGTTTACCACTCTTGATCCCTTCTTATTTCTTTCATTCTTTTCAATTATGTGTCCTTTTAGTTGCAGGAAATAGAGGAGGACAACTAACAAAAACCAACATGTACATTTCTTTATCAGTTACTGGACAGAAAAATATGAGAATGAGGTATTTTTATATACATGTAGGGGTAGTAGCTTGGTTATAGTGATGAATAATTGAAAATCTTGTAAGGTACAGCAGATTTCAGTATAAATGAATTGGAGTTCTTTTACTCTTTGAACTTGTTTGCTTGGTATGTTTGGATTAGACACGATGCATATGATTAGAATAACTAGTGGGTTATTGTATATTCTATTTAATGCTTGTTTGCATATTTTAAATAACTTGATATTTAATTTTGATTGTTTGTTTGGTGTAATTATTCTATTTGATAAACTATAATTTATTTCTACTTTAGGTTGGAAAACATATTACACTCTAGGGTCTTGATGTACAAGCCAAGTTTAGCCTTACATGTATGTCGGGTCTTAACTGTATCAAGGACTTCTAAAAATGAACTAAACATTAAAATTGAATTGAATTATATATCTATCATGCAATATGAAAGTAAGCAAACAAGGCTTTTGTTAACAATTGAATTCATGGTTACATGAATTAGTTAAAATTGACTTCTAACATACATTGTATCTAATCATTGCTGTTATGAAATGTTTTGAAGTTGTATCTAATCATTACAATATTTTAACTGTTATGAAATGTTTTGAAGTTTTAGGCGCAATAAGTCTTCTTACTAGAAATTGAGCCAACACTGAAAGCCTTTTATAAAGTCATGTTTAAATCATGAGGCCATTTAATTCAATTAATATGTATTAGTATGTCGAATCTACTTTTTATTTTTCTTTTAATTTTATGATAATCTCAAGTGTATTTTCACATGTTCCTATGAATTGTGCCCACTTCAACACTAATTGGGTAGTACTTGGAGCACACTTGTCAACTAAGAGAATATGAGCAAATTTATGAACTCTACAAAATATGTCATAAGATGACTGAAAAATTATAAATTTAGAGGCTGTTAAATTTTTTCAGAATAGATGTTCATAAACTTCTAAAACCAGATGTTTAACATTTTACAATTTTTCTTTCTTTCTTTTTTTTTTTAAAAAAAAGAACTAACTCTTAATTTATTTTTATAATTGAAAGAACTATTGTAATTCTTACCATATTATAGTTTTCTATCTTTCTCCATTTTTTGGAAATCTCATTTTCACTAGAAATCTCGTTCGATCCTCTTATCTTAATTTTTCAAACCGAAAGATCCATGAATTGGGATTCATGGAGGGCCCTCATTGAAAATTCATGGATAATACACTTTTTCCATCTATTTTATACCCTATATATAATTTTCTATCTATCCTGTACCATATATATAATATAGGGTTGCAAAATTATTGTTATTACATGTTATAGGTTTCAAAAGGAAATCATCAACAAGGACAACTTTATTCTCTCAAATTTGGAACTCATAATATTTGAAGTTTCTCATTATTGATTGATCCTTGGCCTTCTTTGGACCACATTCAATCTCTCCAAGAACTTCACTCACAAACAAAAGGAACCACTCCATTGCACACCACAAGTTAGGAGATAAAGACTGAACATGAAAAATTAGGAGTAGCAATCATACAGAAATGCCCACCACTATGTAGCAATATTGAAAATGGGGCTTAGATTTTCTTGTCCTTTTGGACAAATGTTGAGATTACCTGCCTTACTTTTCACTTTTTGCATCTACTTTGGATGTAACATGTGCAACCAACAAAATAGTGCTACTTTTTTTTTGGGCCACATTGCATGATCGGTGGAGATTTCTTGCTGCACTTATCACTTTACTACTTAAAGATTTTGGTCCTTTTTTATATCTTTTCTCGCTTTATTTCTTATAGCTACGGAAAGAGGGGCATGATGGTGTGGAGGCAAACTTCAAATTGGATACTCAAGTCCCTTTAAGGAATTGGAGATCATATTTTTTCACATGCACAATAGTTATATGTCTAAATTCTATGTAGTTTAATCAATTACATATTGAAATGACACTGCGAATTATTAAATGTAAATATGCACAGTGGTATTTGGCTCAATGACAATAGTCTTGCATATAGAGTGCAAGTTCGAATCCTGCAGACTTTTAACGTACATGTGTATAAATGAAAAAAATGTATGTATAATAATGTTATAAAGTAAAATAATAATTTTATTGGAGCAAAATACATTTACCCGTATTAGAGTAGCTAAATGGCACCTATGTTTTTTTAATTGACACCAAACCCCTTGTATTTTATGAAAGCATTGCGTACATATCTGAATTCATGTAAATAAATTTTAGATTTACCAAAAGACTAAAATGTCCTCCCATCTATATCTAAAATATTAGAGATTCTCATTGTCAAATTAAATGATCCATTCAGTCTCTTAAACAATGAAAAAGCCCTAAACCTCATTTTGAGCAGATTGGAACTCTAATCCTCAATTTCTACTGAAAATTTGATGATTTTGAAAGGTTCCAAGTGTTCATAATCAAACTAATTCTCTGATTATTTTTGTGAATTGAAATAGAGGAACAATGGTCGACTTCGCACCACCTAAACACTCATTTTTCATCAAGAACCTAATGCAAATCAATCAAGACACATGAAATCTTTGAAACTACTTCATCAGTTCCACTACTTTCATCCCAAATGCTTGTGTCACACTTTTACGAACTTTATCATCCCAACTACTACTCA
>JACGDI010005542.1:119426-137707 GCA_014898725.1 Jacaranda copaia
ATTGTATTCATAACAATTACATCAACAACGGACAACAAATAAGACTTCAAATGACGTTGTCCTTAACCTCTTTTTCTCATGTCTTATTTTCTTCCATAACATGATAGTAATTTTCACTTGTCAACCTCTACACCCATCTCTCTTTCATCTCTCAACCTCACAATTTTACCTTTTTTTTCCTTAAAAAGGGGTATGCAACTTCTCATTCAATAACTTCAAAATGACATATAAGCCCTTCTCAAGAAAATATTTTTCACAAATACATTTAGTCATAACTTTAGTTAGTAGCAATAGTAGTAGTAACAGTAGTAGTCCGCAATTGAACTTGTCCATTACTTTCACCCTTTTTTTCCTTCAATGCCCTCATCGTCGATCTCCACTTAAAGAAAGTCCCAAACGAATCCTCCATTTCCTCAAGCGTTTTCCCTTGTGTCTCAGGGTATAAGGTGTAAAAGAACACCCACGCAACAACAGCAATCCCAGCATACAAAAAGAACGCCCCTCCAATACTTATAGCTTTGTACAAGGATATAAATGTCATTGAAATCACCCCACTGGTGACCCGATTCGCTGCTACTCCCATACTACACCCTTGGGCCCTTAATCTCAACGGGAAAATCTCCGAACTATAAACCCAAGTAATTGGGCCCATCCCAATTGAGAAAAACGCCACGTAAGTCAAAATCGAAGCTATACACAAAGCTATGGCCCAAATCAATCTATGGCTTGTGTGCTCAATAATAGTAAGCCCAAAAGCTAGGCCCACTAAAGATAAAATCATCCCCGCCACACTAGATAGAAGCAACGGCCGCCGTCCGATCTTATCCAACAAAAACGTGGCAACCAAGATGAACATCGTCTTCGTAAATCCTACGGCCATTGTCGCAAGTAGCTTGTTGGTGTCTTGTGTTATACCTGCTTTTTCAAATATTTCCGGACTATACAAGACTATGGAGTCTATGCCACTTGCTTGTTGGAAGAAATGTATCCCCACGGCGCACATTAGAATGTGGCGCACGGCTAGCGTGGGGTGGAGGAGGAGATCTCGCCAGACTCCGTTGTTGTGGTGTTGTTTGGTGACCTTGACGACATCGTCCTGGCAATGTTCGGGTATTCCAGCAGCTTCTTTGATGTCGGTAAATCTCAATCTGGATTCTTCGAGTGAGTCGGAGGTTTTGTCGAGGACTCGCTTGGCTTCACCGAGTCGGCCTTGCATGACGAGCCAACGCGGTGACTCCGGCATGGCAAGGACGCTTATGGCGAGGAATATAGAGGGAATGGCGCCTATTCCGAGCATAAATCGTCAGCCTAAGTTAGTTGGGAGCTTCGAGAAGGCTAAATTTGAAACATAGCCCAGTAATACGCCTGCAAAAAAACCAAAGGACCAGAAATGAAATCACTTGAAGAACCCTAAACCCTAAAAATAGAGGGGAAAAGTATCGCTCCACCTATAACGTACCAATATTGATGAATACTTCTGGAAAAGAAGTGAGGAATCCGCGAGAGGAAGCCGGCGACACCTCCGCCGTGTACACCGGCGCGATCATCAGAGCGTACCCGACACCTATGCCTGCCACGAAACGGCCGACCATGAGGAAGGCGTAGTTGGTGGCGAATCCCATGAGCAGCGCACCGGTAAAGAATATGGCTCCGGCAAACACTATAGTATAGCGCGGGCCGAGCCAGTCGGAGGTACGGCCGGCGGCGGCTGAGCCTAGGAGCGAGTATACGCTGAGAATGCCCATAATCACCTCCTTTTGGACGTCGCTTATGCGAAGGTCTTTTTGGATGTAGATTATTGCTCCGGTCATCACTCCAATGTCTGCATGCAAGCAAAAATACTATTAAGTTTTCTATTCTATATATAAATACCCATCATCACATAATTATCACAAAAAAGCCTTTTTTATTATGGTAATTAAGATCTATTTATGACAGTAATACTTCTTAAATTGTCTTGAAATAATTATTTTGTGGCATATAAAATTTTCAAAAAAATTTAATTTTTTTGCTTTCCGTTTGAATATATGAACAATTTATTGTATATACTTTTGAGTTCATGAAGTTTTGATGACTTTAAATTAAAACTCTCTGTTTAATAGATATAATTCCAAAAAACACAAAGAATTAAGTAACTAAATTTAGAAGTTGAGATAGTAACGTTAAATACAAGAATTATAAGAATCATACCATATCCGAGTAAGATAGAGGTCATGGAAGCTAAGAAAGAACAAACCAAAGTGTATTTGTTCCTTTTGAATTTTTGAGGAGGGTCAAAAGCGGGTATGTGTAAATGGGTTCGACCGGTGGAGGCCTCAATTTTTCCGGGTTTCCCTTCGGCCATGGAAGAGGGAGAGGAGTGGATTAATATTGGTATTTGTTGTTTTTAGTTAGGGAAGAAAAGAGTTTCAAATGAGAATGACAATTGTATATTGTGACAACTTGGCCTTTGGATCAAGAGTTGGGGGCATTGATATATATATATATATATATATAGAGAGAGAGAGAGAGAGAGAGCAAGGAAGATGAGAGGACAAATTTTAAGGATTAATTAAATAATTAGATTGACTCTTGACTTAGGTGGTTGCAATTGCCATCACATATAGTCAAATATGAGTGTGTAATAGATTGGTGTTAACCAATTATATATATTCTTTTTATGATATCATCTAATTCAATTATGTATCTTATCTAATTAAGTGTATATATATAATAATAGGTGAATCTTTAGATCATCAAGGTATTTGATAATTGGCTCAATAATATTATTTTTATATTTATATATGATGCTGCTGAAAGCTGCATATAAAGGAAATGAGGGTTGTGCTATTGGTGATTCTATCAAGAAGATCGAGTACTTAGGATTGTGTATAGTATTGAGCTTGAGATCTGCAGCCACAACACACATTAAACTTGCCGAGGTGCCCCCAGCTAAAGCACTCCGATGCTCAAGTTAGTTTTGGTTGAGATGGAGAGATCGAACAGAATATAGAGGATGTAAAATTTGTAGTGACTGTGGCATTACCTTGAGCGTGGTTAGGCTTGGAGTATTTATAGCTTTTGTAAGCGTAATTTGACTCAAATACCCTTATCAAGTGTACTGGCCTCTGTCTTTGCTAGGAGGTTGAAGGTCATTCTATGTCCAGATCCCGGTACTGTGCTAGGTGATTAAATCTCCTATTTTTCCGGATAAACAATGCCAGTGGAGGCGTATCTCTGCCAAAGTTGTTGGTAGGGTTGTCAGAGTTGTCAAAGTTAGTGGCAGCGGTTGTACCGGCCGCCACGTATCATAAATGCAGGGGCATGCAGCCTGTCAGACTAATAAACACGACAGGAATCCGAGTCAACACCGGAGTAGGTCTTGAGATCAATACATATCGACCAGACTCAGATATTCGAACTTTTGGAATGGTCCTGAGGTCGATATGGGTTGACCGCGAGACTCTGTCAAGTGAAATCGATACCGGTGGACCAAACAGATTTACCTTTGAGCCTCCTTGGCTGTCTCATTTGATGTTGGGCCTATTGGACCTACTGGGTTATCCCATATCAATATATGTGAGATTTGAAATTTAAATTTGTAATATGTGTATGTATATAAATAAATTATAAAAAAAAAGAAGATAAATACTTGATAATGTAAGCATTTTACATTGTAATACATTCTATACACATTTAACAATTAACAATTGCTTTGAAATATATATATATATATATATACACTCAATTATATGGGTAAGAGATTTTTCAAAAAAATGGATAATGATGTTGTAATGTAAATATATTTTAATAGTGTGTATATTGGATTCATCGACCTGCAACTAAATAAAATGTATTTATTGAATAAATTATAATTAAAAATTTTAAATTAAACTGTCTTAACCATGTTCTACCTATCAAATAGCAAGCACCTACAAATACTCAATCTTTTAACACAAATAGTAAGCACCTATGAATACTCAATTTTTTAACACTTATAAGTAGATAATCTTTCAATGTATTTTATCTCCTTACCTTCAAATACTGACTTGACAGTTCAAAAATTTTTGCTCATTTTTTCTAGTTCATAGATCGACCAAATGCAGAGCTTTCATCAACCTGATTCTAGGAACAATTTTGCACTGGTAAGTGTTATATAGAAAGAGAGAAGATAAATAAATTAATATGAAGCTTGTACTTCAAAATAACATTATAATCATAACAATTAAAGCAACATTCCACAATAAATAGTACTTGAAATAATGTTGTCCTTAACCTTTTACTCTCATGTTTTATTTTCTTCCATACCATGATTCCACCACATGATAATAATTTTCACCTGTCAACCTCTACACCCCTTCTCTTTCTTTCTCTCAACCCCACAATTTTGTTTTATTTCTTTGAAAAGGGCTATGCAAATTCTCAATTGATAACTACAAAATGACATATAAGCCATATTCAAGGAAACATTTTACTAGAGTACACTTGATCATAATTTTTAGCTAACATCGGCAGTAGTAGTAGTAATAGTGGTATTCCCCAACTGAACTTGCCCATTACCCTCACCTTTCTTTTCCTTCAATGCCCTCATCGTTGATCTCCACTTAAAAAAAGTCCCAAATGAATCCTCCATTTCCTCAAGCGTTTTCCCTTGTGTCTCGGGGTATAAGGTGTAAAAGAACACCCATGCAACAACAGCAATCCCGGCATACAAAAAGAATGCCCCTCCAATACTTATGGCCTTGTATAAAGATATAAATGTCATTGAAATCACCCCACTGGTGACCCGATTCGCCGCAACTCCCATGCTACACCCTTGGGCCCTCAATCTCAATGGGAAAATCTCTGAACTATAAACCCAAGTAATTGGGCCCATCCCAATTGAGAAAAAGGCCACATAAGCCAGAATCGAAGCTATGCACAAGGCTACAGCCCAAATCAATTTATGGCTTGCGTGCTCAATAATAGTGAGCCCAACAGCTAGGCCTACTAAAGATAAAATCATCCCGGCCACACTAGATAGAAGCAACGGCCGCCGTCCAATCTTATCCAACAAAAATGTGGCAACCAAGATGAACATCGTCTTTGTAAATCCGACAGCCATCGTCGCGAGTAGCTTGTCTGTGTCTTGCGTTATACCCGCTTTTTCAAATATTTCTGGACTGTACAAAACTACAGAGTCTATGCCACTTGCCTGCTGGAAGAAATGTATCCCCACGGCGCACATTAGAATGTGGCGCACAGCGGGTGTTGGGTGGAGGAGGAGATCTCGCCAGACTCCGCTGTGGTGGTGCTGTTTGGCGACCGTGACGACGTCATCCTGGCAATCTTCGGGTATGCCTGCGGCTTCTTTGATGTCAGATAATCTCAATCTGGATTCTTCAAGCGAGTCAGAGGTTTTGTCGAGGACTCGCTTAGCTTCGCCGAGTCGGCCTTGCATAACGAGCCAACGCGGCGACTCCGGCATGGCGAGGACGCCTATGGCGAGGAATATGGAGGGAATGGCGCCGATTCCGAGCATAAATCGCCAGCCTAAGTTAGTTGGGAGCTTCGAGAAGGCATAATTTGAAACATAGCCGAGTAATATGCCTGCAAAAAGACCAAAGGACCAGAAATGAAATCAACTGGAGAACTCCAAACTCTAAAAATAGGGGGAAAATATCGCACCACCGATTACGTACCAAAATTGATGAATACTTCTGGAAAAGAAGTCAGGAATCCTCGAGAGGCAGCAGGCGCCACCTCCGCCGTGTACACCGGTGCGATCATCAGCGCGTAGCCGACGCCTATGCCTGCCACGAAGCGGCCGACCATGAGGAAGGCGTAGTTGGTGGCGAATCCCATAAGCAGAGCGCCGACAAAGAATATGGCTCCGGCGAACACTATAGTGTAGCGCCGGCCTATCCAGTCGGAGGTACGGCCGGCGGCGGCTGAGCCTAGGAGCGAGTAGACGTTGAGAATGCCCATAATCACCTCCTTTTGGACGTCGCTGATTTGCAGGTCTTTTTGGATGTAGATTATTGCTCCACTCATCACTCCTATGTCTGCAAACAAAAAATATTATTAAATTTTCTGCTCTATAAATGTTCATCATCACAAAATTATGATAAAAAAAAAAAAAAGAAGCCTTGTTTTGGGTAATTAAGATCTATTTATAACACTAATACTTCTTAAATTGTCTTGAAATAATTATTTTGTGGTAGGTAAAATTTCACTTTTTTTTTTTATTTTTGTACTTTTCCTTTGGATATATAAACAATTTATAGCATATATTACTTAGTATATGCAGCTTGCACGATTTTAAATCAAAATTCTCTATTTAACGAATATAATTACAAAAAAAAAAGTTAAGTAACTAAATTTAAAAGTTGAAATAGTAATGTTAAAAGTAAAAACTATCAAAATTGTACCATATCCGAGTAAAATAGAGGTCATGGAAGCTAGAAAAGAACAAGCCAAAGCGTATTTGTTTCTTTTGGGTTTCTGAGGCGGGTCGAAAGCGGGTATAGGTAAATGGGTTTGACCGGTGGAGGCACCATCTTTCCCGGGTTTCCCTTCGGCCATGGGAGAGGGAGAGGGGTGGGTTAGTGTTGGTATATGTTATTGTTAGTTGGGGAAGAAGAGAGTTTCAAATGAGAATGACAATTGTATATTATGACAACTTGGCCTTTGGCTAGCTAGAGTTGGGGGCATGTATATAGAGAGAGAGAGAGAGAGAGCAAGGAAGGTGAAGGGACAAATTTTAATTATTAATTAAATCATTATATTGACTCTTGACTTAGGTAGTTGCAATTGCCCATGACACATGGTAAAATATGAGTGTGTAATAGTTAGGTGCGAGACACTTATATATATTCTTTTAATGATATCATGTAATTCAATTATGTATGTTATCTAATTAAATATTATAATAACGGGTGAATCTTTAGATCATCAAGCTATGTGATAATTGGCTCAGTATTTTCATATTTGTATGTGTGAGATTGAAAATTTAAATTTTTAATATGTGTACGTATATAAATAAATTATAAAAAAATAAAAGATATATATATTTGATAATGTAAGCATTTTATATTATAATACATTGTAAGCACATTTAATAATTCACGAGTGCTTTGACATACATATATATATATATATACTCAATTATATGGGTAAGAGATTTTTTCAAAAAAATGGATAATGATGTAGTAATGTAAATATATTTTTGATAAGGTTAAAAGCTGTTTTACTGAATTGGGTTATGTTTGGGCTAATTCGACTAGGGAAGTTGAAGGATCCAACAATAATATTTTCTTGGGCTGAGATTTGCAATTACGAGCAAATGTTAGACTAGCCGAAGTGCTCTTGGTTAAGACACTTCAACGCTCAAATTAGCACCGATCAAGTAAGGGAACTGTGCAGTTGAGTAAGAGCGTATAATAAAAGTGGCATACCTGGAGGTGACTAGCAATAAGGTATTTATAGTTTTCTTCAGGTGGATAGTATGCCTAAAATGCCTCTATCTAATGTAGAGAGCTTTTGTCCTTGTTTTGAAGTCATAGGTCATTTCTCATCCATATATTGTTTCATGTGACACAATCTCCTATTTTTTGGAGACAATAATACTTTGGAGGCATGCCTCCTGACAGGGTTGGTGACAGTGGTTGTACTGGAGCGGCATGCACCATTAATGCAGAGGCACGTTGACTATCAGGGTATTAAATGCGACAGGAATACGATACAATGCCATAGTGAGCATTCTAATCAACAACGATTGACTATTGAAAGTGGTCAATCAAAAGAGTAGTTAACGGGCTTGGGAGGTGTGAAGCCTCTCGTCAGATATAGTCGAGTATGATCCACTTGACCTAACAGTTGTGATTGAATGACTCGGCCCAACTGAATCCGAAAGCGTAGTTGGGCTTCCATGGAAAGTGGGCCTAGGAGCATTCACTAAAGTCGATAACTATGGTGGCCAGTCGATAATCTTTTTTTAAACTTATAATTGCATATAATTTTATGTACCCATAGGCTATAACTAATTGTAAGTGCATGTTTCCCTTCAGCAAGTCATGAACCCATTTAATTAGGTTAGTTAGCAGTAATTACCCAAATTAACTATAATAGTACATTACATTAATTAATTAACTATGCTTGTTCGTATTTATCTATGCATCTATAAAATATTTATTTATTTATTACTGATTTTAGCATTGGAACAGTACCTTTATGATTTATATTTATTGTTGGCTTGTATAATTATAGAAGAGAAAATTTTATGCTCACAAACTTCAGATATAAGCATCTGATGTCATAAATTAGTTTAATTTAACTATATGAAATATTATAACAAGCATTATTTGTAAAAATTAAAAAAAAATTAATATAAAAAAATTATCTGCCACAAATTGATTAATACAATGACTGTTAGCTACAAGAGAATTTATTTTAAATTTACTATGTCAATTTTGTAATTAATATTATAAATTTTCGGCATTCAACACAAATTAATTGAAGTTGGTAACCTAAATTTTTGTAATAAAAAAACCACATTTTGATGGGATGTGAACTTAAATTTCATAGTATTGAAATCTTACGCTTTATTTGGTTATGTTTTTCCATAACAATATTGTTTTGGGACAACATAATTAAACATATCACAATTTTTTCTCCAAAACACACATTTTTAATATATATACATATATTATATATATTCATTATATATATATTTTATTATTTTAACATTAAAAAAATAACTTAATTCAATTTCACCCTAAAAACCTAATAAAAAATATTTATTTGACTACTTCCACCAAAATATAAACAAACATATCAAAAAATAATTTTCACATTTTTTAATAATTTATTCTTCAAAAATACATAATAAACACATAATAAAATCAAACAAAAAAACATAACCAAACATTCCCTTAACACTACCTCAACTTAAAGCCTTGTCATCCCATTTTCTCTCTCAGTTTTCTTTTATTTTTGGGTGGGTGTATGTGTTGGGGGGGGTGGGTCCCAGGGTTAGGTCAAAATTTCTATTTAGTCAACTAGAGAGTGATATGTGATAAGCAATAAAGCTGCAATTCTATTCTATGATTAAGAATCTTTCTTTTTTTGCTTCGTTGGTCTGTTGAGAGGGTTGGGTGGTCAACAACGGGGGCTGCCCTGCCAGATATTCCTTTTTTTATTTATTTTATTTTATTTTATTTTTATAATCATACATTTATTTTTGCAGTGTTGTCTCCTTCAAATCATGGAAATTGCAAATGGAGACCAACTCCTTGCTAGCAATTTCAGAATTTTGCTCTCCACCCAACATTTTGGACCCAAGAACCAATCAATCAATTACGTTATTGGTACATCATAAATGTTTCACATGAGCAACGTTTTTTAAATCGGACCGGACGCTGAATCGGTAACAGTACTAATTACTAGTTCAATCGATTCAACCGATTCAACTATTGGACGAACCAGTATGACACAATAATTATATTTAATTTTATAAATATATATAATATTTTAATATTACTAAAAAATAAAACTTTAATTGATATAGAAAGAATATTATTTGAAAAAAAAATTAACTTACTTATTTTGAAGTACATTTTTTAGAAAATAATAATGTTTAAAAATTAGTTAACTATAAATAAATAAAAAATAATATTTCACATTAATTTAAATAATCATTCGTTTTATACTTCACCTCGAGTAAAAATAAATTCTTCTATGTTAAATATTTGATATAATTTTAGAGATATTAAATAAAATAAAATAATAAATTAAATATAAACATTGGTATATAACTACCACTTCATTAAATTTCAAAAAAAATAAAATTTATGTTTCAAAATATTACATATCTAAAATTTTTAATCATCTTTAACATAATTTTCTCTTTTTTTAAAAAAAATCAAAATTAAAAAAAAAAACTGAACCAGTTGAACCAATTCGATTTTGATCAGTTTTGACCATGACCGATTTTTATGGCTCAATCGGAACGAACTGGCCTCCGATCACCGGTCCGACCGATCGAACCGGCCGGTCTGGTCCGATTTTCAAAACAATGCATATGAGTATTAATGATCATACTTATAATTATCAAGCAAGGTTCACACACATACACATGTGTGTATGTGTGTGTGATTCTTCTATTTATATGGATAAGTTAATCCCATAAGAGAGTAAATTTACGCTGTCGGCATGAGATAGAGTCGGAAGAAATTACAGTAATACTCTTTATTTCGTATTCTTCTCCCTCTATAGAGAATAAAGTACGTAATAAGAGTAAGTAATCTTAGAATGATGGTTATGTTTTGTGGTGATTGGGGAAATAGATACAAAATATTTTTAGAAGTATTTATATATTTGGTTGTATTTTAATGTCAAATCAATTACTTTTTTATTTGATACATGAAAAGAAATTGAAATTAAATATTAATTTTGATATATATAACAATTAAAATGTACATATATGTATATAAACATGGTGAATGGATATAATTTTAACATATTATTATAACAATTGATTAAATAATGATATTGAAAATGAGGGGTTGGAGATTTTTCTGGTAAAATGGTTAAAAATATTAAAAGTATTTTGAGAAATGTCTCGTAGACATTTTTCCTCCGAAATAAAATATGTGTTTGAAAATATTTTAAGAGAAGAATTTTCTCTCCCGAAAATACAACCAAACATAGACAATATTTTTGTGTAGTTGGGTATAAATTTTAGGTTGGAATGTGCTCAAATAGTTATGACACTTTGACACGGATGTCATGACTCCTCATGAGCTTGAATGACTATTGTGTCTTATTTTACGTGGATACATCAATACACATATATACATATATATATATATTTATGTTACAAACTTGACTCATATTTGAATTAAATATTGCCAATGATGTGGAAGTTTTGGAATTATTTATATGTAATAAGAAAGGAAGAAGGGAAACTTCTTCCTTGAAATAGGGCATTCCCTTTTTTAGGAAATTCTTTTACTAGTCATTTTCTTTGACTCATAGGAGTCCAACTTATGTAGCAACTTACTTCCTTTGAATTTTTTAGTTTATAGGTTGTTTTATATTATCTGTATTTGATTTTTAATTAATTATGTTTATAAGAAAATATTTAATACACAATCATATATTTATATTGTGAAATAAAAAAAATGTAATAGAAAATTTAAATCGCAACTTAATATGATTTGTGTTGTTTTCTAAAGACAATTAAAATTATATCTACACTGATCAGATGTTACCTTGTTACAAATTCATCTCATATAGAAAGCCATGCTCAATATTAAGATGTGTATAAGAATATATATCTTCGAACTTAATTATGAATTACAATTACTAAATCATAAAAAGACACTAGAATTTATATGTTCCACTCTATGTTATGGGCGATGGAAAGTAAATTTCACTGTAATAAAAAGAGATATTAAGTATAACACAAAATGACCATTAAAGGCTTTATATAAACCTAAATACCTAATATCAAAATTATTCTTTTTTTTTTTTGAGAACTTATAATGACGAATTTATACTTTCAATAAGATAATATAATTCTATTATTGAAATTGAAGTATAAACTACAAATTTTTATGCACATAAAGAGCTTATTCGGATTTAAACTCTTAACCTCCCACATAATATGAAAGACTTATGATATTAGTCCACAAGCCACTCGGCAAATTAACCCATATTTCAAAAGTATGAAGGAGAATACCAAATGGTTACGATAGACTTTTACATAATATCTTCATACATTGAACTTTGAGATATCTCATTAATCATATTCAAAATCAAGGAGTCAAAACGAAAGTAAAAACGAAGAAAAATGGGGGGAAAATAGAAAAGAAAAGTCATACTAAATTTTCACAAACATATTAATTAGGACATGGGCACGAGGATTTGAATAATAAAGATGAAGTTTATAAGTATCCTGCAGAAAGATCCTGCTGACCTTTATGAGATTGAGACAACCTAATATTAAAATGTGTGTCCAAAATTCAAAGGTGATCTTTTGGGGATTCTTTCACATTGTTTAATGATAGTCATTTTGCAGCATATAATTGATGCCAAGTTAAGTGATAGTTAGTGTTTGACTTTTATATAAGTTGTTCAACCATATTTTCCATTTTCCAAAGGATTTAAATTTATAAGAAAAGCTTGAATATAAAATTAAACACAAATTAAAAGTATGAAAACCTAAATTAATGGGCTCCAATACATAGGGATATAAAGGGAGTTCATAAAAATGTCTCTAAAAAATTCTCGAATATGATTTTAAAAATAATAAGTTACCGTATAAAAATTATCACAATTAATTATATATGTAAAGTGATAGACGTTTTAGGCTGTTAGCCTAATGATTTTTTACAAATTTAATAGTGACAATAATAGTGTTGAGTTGTTATCATTAAGATTTAATGGCACACTTATTATAACAATTTAGTGACAATCAAATTTTTTTATCATAAATTATAGTGATAATTATTATTATCATTAAATTATCACAATATGTGTAGGAATGGCAATAGAGCATGTCAAAATTCGAATTCGAGCTCAACCCATCCCGAATGGGAGAGTCTTGAGGTGGGTAAACGAGGTATGGGTCAGGATATGGAGCGCGATTTCCATAACCTGAATTATTGAGGACAAGATATGGGGTTTACCTAACCCGCTCCGCCATTCCGCCACATATAAATATTATATGTAATACATATATTTTACATTTCAATTTACCGTCACAAACTCACAATATATAAAAATTTGAATGTGTACTAATTATTATTTTAATTCTACACCTATCTTGTTTTTAAAATCTTATCTTATTTGCATGAATTTTTTATTTTTGTACATAAAATTTGAATTTTAATTACTATCAGATAGTTCTAACTTGATGCTTTCATTGACTAGTTCCAAATTTTCTAATTCTTTTCAGATTGGTGAGACAAGGTGGGATAGGGTGGGGCGGGATTTTGGGGGAGGGGGGTGTATGGGGTGAGCTTGATCTGCCCTACTATCATCCCTAAATACGTATCATTAATTATTAATTGTAACAAATAATTAAAACATTAGTTTGTGTGACTAGTAAATCATATTTTGGCAAAACAAAAATTTTATCACTTAATATATATTAATATTGATAATTCTTTTGCATTATCATTTTTTCATCATTAATATTATATATTTTTTAGTACATCTACGTGATCTGTAATTTTTAAAATACAATACAATAAAACACATATATATTTCTCCCTTTTTTTTCATTATTTTTCACGTGCATTTAGGATTAAAATTGCAATATTTTATATTCTTCTTGTGGTGGTGGTGGTGGTTGATGTTAACAACGTTTTTATTAATTTTTATCTTGGGCTATTAAAGAGTTTTATTTGACCAAAACTATGAATTATAAATGGCATGGTGGTCCAATCACATTTATAATTAACAATAAGGTCTGCGGTTCACCTGCGTCTCATGTACTACAAACAAACTATAGTTTGCGTGAATAAATATGCTACAATTAATGATAGAGATATTTATGTAGTTCCAATAATCAAAACCAAAAGTCCATGCATTAGATTCCTTTTCAAATTTGTTTTCTTTTTAAAAAAAATAAAATAAAATAAAATTTGTCATTTAATACGCTTGTTATTCAAACAATTTTCTTGTGTTTTTAATTTTAAAATTTCGAATAAAAAAAATTAAATTGTGACGAAGTTGAGATCTAAAAATCTTAAAGTCTTTAATTAATTAGAATTTTATCAACAATATAAATTTGCTTCGACGATAACTATTTATTTGTAGTTTATATTATAAATTATTGATTGGTGACTATTTTAATTAGTTGATAATTGTATTCAAATGTAACAATAACTTTTGATCATTTAATTAATGCATAAATCCTCTTCATGTCACTATGTTACTAAAATAATTAAATGTAATCATTACCAAAGAAATGTAAATAATTATTTTGTTTGTTTGTTTGTTTTTTTTACAATTTCTTATTTATTGAAAAGGTCATTTTCTTGTAGCAAAATCCATTAATACTAACTATGTTATTCATTTTGCGTACGAGAAAAAGTATAAATTACGTGTATTTATATATATATATATATACATATAAAAATTCATTAAAATTGAAATTTTAAATATTTATATATGTAAAAACAATATGCTGTACCAACCAACCACTCGATAAAGCATAAGTAGCCATCGTAGATTTTTTCTGTCTCGCATCAAAGTCGCGTAGGCTTAAACGTCTTATTATGTAATTAAATGTCAAATTAGGCATATCGAACTTCCCCAAGTTTACCTAACCTGGAGATAATCCTACAATTAGTTAGAATAAACAAGCTGTCTTTATCATTAATATTGTTGTAATTGTATTATAAATATTTTTAAGGGAAAAAATAAAACTCCAAAGTTAGGTGAGTTTTAATAAATTCATATGCAAATTATTATTAAATTATTATAATCTCGAGATCATATAATAAAAATTATTTTATACAATCTGTCGCCAGAGCATAACATATTATTATGTGTCAACAACGTAATAATAAGAGTTCATGCATGTGGAATTAGATATTGCAATTGCCTCTCAATGGGACCATTTAGCATATTTTATGTCAATTATTCGTAGGGATAATTAATTAATTATATAGTTAAATATTAATTATTCCAACTAGTTTGTCCAAATTGGGATTCACAATTGAAAAACATCAAACGATAAAAAAAAAATAAAGTGATAATATTAAAATTATCGCTAATAGTATGTATTAAATAATAATGACTTTTTATTTTATTATTAATTATATTTTTAAGTGAAAATAATTCTTGTTTCGTCACAGGTATTGTGACAACCGAATGACCATTAATCTGTGACAAAGATTTCATTATTAATTTATTATCACTATACGTGTGTCTTTAATTGTCAGTGATTATAATTTAAACATAATTTTTATCACTGTTAAATTTATAAAAATCATTATTATGATAAAAACAAAATTGTTTACCATTTAATATGCATAATACTGATCTATTAGTATTATCAGTTTATACTTTCCTATAATGAAATTTAAATTAAACACACCTTGTTTAAAAAAATTTTAAATTTCGTGCTAACCACTTGGATAAATATTTGTCAGCATCGATATTTATAGTTTTTAATCTATGAATAAGTATATTAATTCATATTAAATATTATTTTCTAAATTTTTCCTAGAGCCAAAACGACGTCGGTGTCAGTGATATTGTGGATTCCAGTTGTAGTTGATGAGAGTGACGTCTAGGTTCAATAATTGGGGAAATGTGCCCACGAATTTGGGGCCTTAATTTAGAGCCATAGTTGGACAAAAACACATTCATGTTCTTGAAAAAGGGTTTGGACACGGTATTACTATTAGGCACGTAAGTCACACATTTCATGGAAATGAGAGGCCTTAGTTTATTCTATTGATAATGATTTGAATCTATTTATCTTTAATTTATGAAGTTAGTTGGTGTAAAATTATTATGTTTTTTTTTAATTTATACACTTTTAGTCAATACAAAATAAAGTTTATTTGATTAATGAACTTAATCGATACATAGTTATATTGGTAGTATTCAAATTTTTCGATTCGATGTAATAAGGAAGACGGAGCCGAGAAGTTTGCTTACTTCTGATTCTTAAATCTTATTCACCTTAAATGGTTGTCTTGGGTGGATTGTGACTTAGTATGATCATATCGAATGAGCAAAGGCCACTTCGTTATAGTATTTATGCGTTAACATGTCATGTTTTAGATATATATATATATATATATATATAGAGAGAGAGAGAGAGAGAGAGAGAGAGAGTAGAAAGAGCAAGAATTTGACTATGATTTGAAAAATATTAATAAAAAAATGTTTGCTTTTAAGTAGAGAGATTTTTTTAATAAAAAAATTTCAACGTGACAGAACAAGAATTTGAAGCCTTAAAATTAGATAAAATATCATTTTTTTCGTTCTTGAATTTGAATATTTTTCATTCGTCTCAATTTTAATCCAATATATGTAATCTTAATGAAGTAGCTCTCATGTCCAAGTTCTTGTCAGAAATTAAGTCAAATCACATTTAATTTAAATAAAAATATACAAATCTTAGAATATTTAGTTACTTTGGAGAAGTATTTAATATGATTGAAATCTTTATCCATATAAAAATTGAAAAATGTAAATAAATAAAGATAGCAAGTGGGATTATAAATTTAATTTTATTCATATAAAAATTGAAAAATCTTTTTTAATTAATTGTTTTGTATCTTTGTCGTTGTTCTGAGATTTTAGTCAATGTCATGTGATCATGTCGATATCAATCCAGGAAAAGTCCATATTATCATACAATTTTTTGTTTTTTTTTCTTCTTCTTCTCTTTTTACATTTCTTTTTTTTTTTTTTGGTTTTTTTTTCCTTTCTTTTTTCCTCAATAAGGTCCACTGGTAAAGTTGAATTTTGACTCTAAGCTTTGCTTTAAAGCTTAATAAAATAATTGGACCACGACAATAATTAGGTCAGGAAAAGCAATAACTCCTAAGTTTAGGTTATCATATTTTAAAATTATTTTTTAAGTGAAGATATTTGTATGTTTCATGAAATTAGGATATAAAATAAAAAAGATGCATCTTTTAGCAATTTATTTATATAATTAAGTTTAGGTTATCATATTTTAAAATTATTTTTTAAGTGAAGATATTTATATGTTTCGTGAGAAATTAGAATATAAAATAAAAAAATAAGCATCTTTTAGCAATTTATTTATATTATGAATTAGTGGGAGGTCGGTAGCCACAACATTTAGAGAAATGATTTATTACTTTCACCGCTGCATATTCAATTAAACGACATAAGTCTCTTCCAAAATATGAGAGGTTGAGGGTTTGAGTTTAAATAAACTTCTAATGTGTGAGTGTATAAATTAAAAAAAATAAAAAATTTATGGATTTATATTTAACTTTGAGAAATTTTTAATTACTCTTGAGAAAAATAAATTTAAAAAGTATTTTTCATTCATATCAATGTTCAATTTTCGGTATCATCTTTTATTTTATCTCTTCTTTGATCTGAAATTCCCAGCAAATCCCTAATTTCTTGGATATAATAGAATGTCAAATTAATTTAAAAATTATATCCAAGTCTAACTATAAAAGTTCACAACCATTGTAGAGTATCTGAGTTAAGAGTTAAATGATTGTTACAACTTAATGAATGAACTTTTATCACATGCCAAAAAAATGCCACATCCATTGCAAAAATAATTAACTCATAAATTACAATTACAATCAATTAAAACAATTAAAATCGAACAAACTAAACTACCAGTTGCATGGTCAATTCAGTCATTTAACATTGCTGTTGTACTTTTACATGTGAGGTTCAGAGTGAATCTTAACAACCTATAAATTCATATATACACATATAAATAAATAAATTAATTAAAAAATAAATTCAACTACTATAGAGATGATAATGAGGCGGGTCAAAATTCAAACCCAAATTCAATCCGTCTTTAATGAAACAGATTTGGGGTGACTTAACGGGGTATAGGGTATGATTTTCACAATGCGAAATATCTGGAGCAGGGTATGAGGTTTATGTAACCTGCCCCATAACCTCGCCCCAAAAATGCCTCATATAAATTATACATATAATAATAAATATATTATATATAATTGATTTTATATTTTTCAAATAATAATAATTTGAATGTTGTGCTGGTTATTACTTTAACTATACTCTTATCTCTTATTTTGCTTTTATAATCTTATCTTGTTTGCGTAATTTTTTTTATTTTTGTACCTGAATTTTAAATTTTAATTGTTGTTAAGTGATTCTGATTTAATACTTTTATTGATTAATTTTAATTTTTCTAATTCTTTTTGCGTTGACGGGTTAGGAGACGGGGTAGTGTGTGGGGGCGGGATAAAGTCTAGTGGGGTAGGATATGGGTTGAGCTAAGGCTATCTCCCATTGCCATCCATTCTCATGAATGTAATGGATTTGCCCACATCAATGCTCAATGGGCTGTCACAAAGAGATGGACTATATCAAAAGCCCACACGTATCTATACCGATGCAGTGCACCAGCAATATTTTTAGGTCTTTTGCAAAGCTTCCCAAATAGAAGCCCAAATATCTTTCTTGCAGAGCCCAAATACTTTGTGATGGATTTTCCTGATAACATTACCGACAGTGAAGAAGAAAAAGCATTGAATTTGACAGAACAAAGCGAGAAGAAGAGCAAATTTCAAGAAACATTGGTAATATTTGAATATGAATTA
>JACGDI010005542.1:140817-159498 GCA_014898725.1 Jacaranda copaia
GGCCGACCATGAGGAAGGCGTAGTTGGTGGCGAATCCCATGAGCAGCGCACCGGCAAAAAATATGGCTCCGGCAAACACTATAGTGTAGCGCCGGCCGAGCCAATCGGAGGTACGA
Source organism: Jacaranda copaia (assembly GCA_014898725.1). Taxonomy (NCBI): domain Eukaryota; kingdom Viridiplantae; phylum Streptophyta; class Magnoliopsida; order Lamiales; family Bignoniaceae; genus Jacaranda; species Jacaranda copaia. The sequence continues at coordinate 140,934 of JACGDI010005542.1, forward strand.
CCGGCGGCTGCTGAGCCTAGGAGCGAGCAGATGTCGAGAATTCCCATAATCACCTCCTTTTGGACGTCGCTTATGTGAAGATCTTTTTGGATGTAGATTATTGCTCCAGTCATCACTCCAATGTCTGCATGCAAGCAACAATACTATTAAGTTTTCTATTCCATATATAAATACCCATCATCACATAATTATCACAAAAGGACTTTTTTGGTAATTAAGATCTATTTATAACACTAATACTTCTTAATTTGTCTTGAAATAATTATTTTGTGGTATGTAAAATTTCATTTTCTTTTTTCTTTTTAAATTTGTGTGCTTTGATTTTGGATATATGAACAATTTATTGCATATACTTTTGAGTGCATACAATTTGAATGATTTTAAATCAAAACTCTCTATTTATTAGATACAATAAAAAAACAAAGAACTAAGTAACTAAGTTTAAAAGTTGAAATAGTGATGTTAAATACAAAAACTATAAGAGTCATACCATATCCGAGTAAGATAGAGGCCATAGAAGCTAGACAAGAACAAGCCATAACATATTTGTTTCTTTTAGATTTTTGAGGCGGGTCGAAAGCGGGTATAGGTAAATGGGTTTGACCAACAGAGGCACCATTTTTTCCGGGTTTTCCTTCGGCCATGGGAGAGGGAGAGGGGGAGGGGTGGGTTAGTATTGGTATATGTTGTTGTTAGTTAAGGAAGAAGAGAGTTTCATATGAGAATGACAATTGTATATTATCACAACTTGGCCTTTGGATAAGCTAGAGTTGGGGGGATGTATATATAGAGAGAGAGAACAAGGAAGGGGAGGGGACAAATTTTAAGGATTAATTAAATAATTATATTGACTCTTGACTTAGGTAGTTGCAATTTCCCATGACAATATGATCAAATATGAGTGTGTAATAGATAGGTGCAAGCCAATTATATATATTCTTTTAATGATATGATGAAATTCAATTATGCATGTTACCTAATTAAGTATATATACAATAACAGGTGAATCTTTAGATCATCAAGGTATTTGATAATTGGTTCAGAAATATCATTCATATTTATATGTGTAAGATTTAAAATTTTAAAATTTTAATATGTGTACGTATGTAAATAAATATTTTTAAAAATTTAAAAGTTAATTATAGTTTTAAAAGTGGAAATAAGATTGTATATGCATGTGTTGTTTGAAAATACTAATTAGAATAGGTACAAAATTAAAAATTTTAGGTGGTCTCTACTTTTATGCCTAAAAAATGTATTTTTTTCAAAATATATGTATATTTCAATGACTTTGAGATGATAATGAATACTTTATATTAAATTGAATTTGAATTTAATTAATATAATAATATGATGATAGAATAAGTTTGATAGAAATAGAAATGAAAATAAGAGTATTTTCAGTGAAAATGTATATATTAATAATTTTCAATTTTCAAATATTTCTGAAATAGAAAGGACTTTTTGAAAACAAAAACAAACACCGCCTAAGATTTGAGATAACGTGTGTTTGTAAGTATGCCTGTTCTTATGAGATGCGGGGCATATTTGGGTAAATGAGATGCATCACATTATTTACACGTTTTCACTTTAAAACTCGTGCTTTTTATTCATTTTCATTTTCGTATGTCGCGTTTGTAGGTGTAACTCTAGATGAATTGATAACTTCTTAGTTTTCGCATGTATAGTTATAAAAGAGAATTTTATGCTCACAAAGTTAGATATAAGTATCTGGTGACATAATTTTTTTAATTTCACTATATAACGAGCATTATTTGTAGAAAAATTAATATAAAAAAATAATTTATTATGAATTAATTAATATAATGAGTGTTAATTACAAAACATCTATTTTGAATTTACTATATTAATTTTATAGTTAAAATTATGAATTTTTAGCATAAAAGAAAAATTAATTAATATTAATAACTACATTTTTGTAATTAAAAATAAATAAAAAACCACATTTTAATGGGATCCGAACTTACATGATGGCACAGCAGGGAATGGGGTGGGGAACTACTCCCCCGTTCTCGAACCCCACGCTGTCCCATCCCCAATTCCCATCGTCGGGAAATTTTTCTTCTTGTCCGCATTTTCTAAAATTTTCACTGGATCCCCAAAATAACATACATTATCAACTTAGTAAAAAATTTATGATTAGAAATTACGAATAAAAATTAAAATTTAAGAAAAAAATTAGATTTAAATTATATATTTTTTATTATTTATATTTTATGATTCATTAATTATTATAATTTAAATAAAATTATTAAAAAAATATTACATATAAAAATATAATTAAAGACATTATAATTATTTGATCAAAATGAAAAGTATAATCCTTGCCCCCTCTTTCGTGGGGAAAAACTATCCAAAAATTAGGGATTATGGGAGGGGATGGGGTTCGCAGGGTTAGGTCAAAATTGCTCTTTAGTCAACTGGAGAGTGATATGTGATAAGCAGTAGAGCTGCAATTTTATGATTAAGAATCTTTCTTTGTTTTTTATTCGATGGTCTGATGGGGGAGTCGGGTGGTCAAGAACGACGGGCTGCCCTGCAGATATTATTTATTTATTTATTTATTATAGTCACTACATTTATCTTTGTGGTTTTGTTTCCTTGTAATCATGCAAATTGCAAATGGAGACTAACTCCTTGCTAGCAATTTCAGAATTTTGCTATCATACATGTGTGTGTGTGTATATACATATAGTCTCACTCATCCATCCAACATTTTGGACACAAGAGCCAGTCAATCATTATATTATTGGTACGTCAAAGAATTAATGTTTTTAAAATTGAATCGAACAAAAAATCGATAACGTTACTTGTTATCGGTTCAATCGATTGGATTGATATAACGTCATAATAACATAATAATTATATTTAATTTTATAATTATATATAATATTTTAATATTAATAAAACATAAATTTTCAATTAATATAAAAAGAATATTATTTAAAAAATTATTCATTTATTTTTAAGTAAATTTTTTAGAAAATAATATTATTTCACAATTAGTCAAATATACATAAATAAAAAATATTATTTTATATTAAGTTAAATAATCATTCATTTCATACTTTAACTTCAAGTAAAAATAAATTCTTCTATACTAAATAACCCAGTAGGCCCAAAATCTAGTGAGATAGCCTAGGAGACCCAACATCAAGTTTGTTTGGTCGACCTGTATCGATCTCACTTGGCAGGGTTCGCAGTCAACCCATATCAACCTTAGGACCACTTCAGCTATTTTAACAGTAAGGTCTGGTCGACATGTATCGATCTCAAGACCCACTCCGGCGTTAACTCAGATCTCTACCACATTATTAGTCTGACAGGCAGCATGCTTCTGCATTAATGACGCGTAACAATTGGTATGGTCGCTGCCACCAACTCTGCCAACCCTGCCACTACCTTTGGCAGAGAGGCGCCTCTAGAGGTACTATTCATCCAAAAAATAGGAGATTCAGCCACCTGGAACAGTACCGAAATTTGAACATGAAATGACTATCAACCCCCTGGCAAAGACAAAAGTCAGTACACCTAATAAAGGCACCATGATCAAATCACGCCTGGAGAAGGTTATAAATACTTTATACTCAACCACGCTCAAGATAATACCAAATACGCCATTAACCTTTTATACTCTCAGTATTCTGTTCGATTACTATATCTCGACCAGAACTAACTTGAGCATCGAAGTGCCTTAGCTGGGGGCACCTCGGCTAGTTTAACGTATGTTATGATTGCAAATCTCAAACCTCGAGAGATATACAACTTTGAATACTCAACCTCCTTGGTCGAATTCTTCCCAAAAACTACCATTTTCACTATAAGCGACTTTCAGCCCCATCAGAGATTAAACAAAATAAAATAATAAATTAAATACAAGTATTCACATATAACTACTACTTCATTAAATTTCAAGAAATAAATTCATGTTTAAAAAAATTACATGTCTAAAATCTTTAATCATCATCTTCAACTCATAATTTTCTTTTCTATTTTCCTTTTCCTCTTTTTAAAAAAATAATTTTTAAAATTTTCAAAAAAAAAAAAACATAAGTAAACTGGTTGAACCGGAACTGGTTTGGACCCATTTTTGACCATTTTGACCATCACCTATTTTTATGCTTCAATCGGACCGAACTGGCCTCCGATATCTGATCCGACTGGCCGGTCTGGTTTGGTTTTCAAAACCTTGCATATAACATTTAAATCTTCTATTCCAAATCATGTTTCATCTCTTATTTTATTTTGTGGATACATAACACGTGAATTGAGTATTTTCTTATAAAAATAATTGATTGAGAACCAAATATATTTAACATATATACATCACATAAAAATAGAAGATGAAATACGAAATGAAATAGGGAATTAAAAACATCATATAATGTCTTATATAAATATTAATGAGCATACTTATAATTATCAAGCAAGGCTCACACACTACACACACTACACACACGTGTGTGTGTGAGAGAGAGAGAGATTCTTCTATTTATCTGAATAATTTAATTCAATATGAGAGTAAATTTATACTGTCGGCACGAGAAAAATAATTGATTAGAGTTCAGAAAAATTATAGTAATACTCTCTATTTCCCATCCTTCTCCCTTTATAGAAGGTAGAAAATTTATAAAGTTAATAGTATTGCAATAAGGGCTATGTTTGGTTATGTTTTGTGATGTCTTGGTTTGTATATTTTGGGAAAATGAATTTTGGGAGTGGTATTGGGAAATATAATGAAGTAAGAGAATTTGATGAATTTTAGTTTATATCTTGGAAAATAAACAGAAAGTATTTTGAAGAGTATTTGTATGTTTAGTTACATTTTGGAAGAGGACAATTTTTATTGTTCATATCAAATCAATAGCCTTTTCTATTTGACACGTGGGGAGAAATTGAAATCAAATATTAATTTTAGTATATATAGCAATTTAAAATGTATAAGTATATAAACATCATCATTGGCACAATTTTAAATCATTATTGCAACGATTGATTAAATAATAATGTTGAAAATGAAGATTGAGGATTTTTTGATAAAACAATTAAAAATATTAGGAATATTTCGGGAATGACTATACCCTACCTCCCTCCCCCTCAAAAAAAGCTAAATATTTGAAAATATTTTTGGAGTAGAATTTCCTTATCGAAAACATAACCAAACATGGCAAATATTTTTGTAAAATTGGGTGTAAATTTTAAGTTGGATAGGCTCAAATAATTACAAGATGTCATGATCTCTTATGAGCTTGATTGACTATTGTGTCTTTTTTTACGTGGATGCATACATATATATATATATATGTATAGTTCATATTCAACTCATATTTGAATTAAATATTGCCAATGATATTGAAATTTTGGAGTTATATATATATATATATATATGTACACACACATAATAAAAAAGGAAGAAAAGAAATTGCTTCCTTCATATTGGGCATCCCTTTTTCAAGGAAATTCTTTTACTAGTCATTTTCTTTCACTTATAGAGTCCAACTTGCTTTGCAACTTAACACAATCTACGTTTTCTTTCTTTCTTTTTTTAAAGGACAATTGGAATTATTACAAATTCATCTCATATAAAAAAATCATGCTCAATATTAAGATGCGTATACAAATATACATCTTAGAGTTTAACTATGAATTATAATTATTAAATCATAAAAAAATACAAGAATTTATAGGTTTCAGTTCCACTTTACGTTATGGGCGATGGAAAGTAAATTTCACTATAACACAAAGAGATATTAAGGATAATACAAAAGGATTATTAAAGACGTTATATAAACCTAATATCAAAACTAATCTACATTTTCTGTTTTTTTGAGAACTTACAATGAGGGATTTATCCTTTCAACAAAATAATATTATTCTATTATTAAAATCGAATTAAGTAAATTGAAATAGAAACTGCATATTTTTATACATGTAAGGAGTCCGTTCGAATTTGAAATCTTAACTTCCCACATAATAAAGTAAACTTATGCCGTTGACCCATGAGCCACTCGACTGACTAATATGTATTTCAAAAGGTATAAAGGAGAATACCAAATGATTATTATAGACTTTTACATATATAATATCTTCATCCATTGAACATTTTTTACAACCTTAATAGCAACAATAATAGCGTTTGAGTTGTCTTCATTAAGATTTAATGGCACATTTATATAACAACTTAGTGGCAATGAAAAAATTTTATTATATAAATTATAGTGGCAATTATTATTACTATTAGATTGTCACAATATGTGTCGCTAATTGTTAATAGTGAGAAATACTTAAGACATTAGTTTGTGTCACTAGTAAATTGCATTTTGACAAAATAAAAATTATTGTCGTTTACAAAATATCATTAACAACAAAATAAAAATTATTATCACCTAATATATGTCATTATTGATTATTCTTTTACATTATCATGTATCTCTTTTATCATTGATATTATACTTTTTTATAGGTACATCTATTGTATGGTCTGTAATTTTTGAAACACAACAAAATAAAAAGAAATATATCTCTCCCTTTTTTTTCATTCTTTTTCATGTGTTTCTAGGATTAAAATTTCATTATTTTTTATTCTTCTTGTTGTGGTAGTGTTGGTTGATGTTAATAATGCTTTTATTAATTTTAATCTTGGGCTATTGGAGAGTTTTATTTGACCAAAACTATGAATAATCAATTGTATAGTGGTCCAATCTCATTTGTAATTAACAATAATGTCTGCGGTTTTATGTACTATAAACTATAGTTTGTGTGTGTGAAAATGCTACAATGATAGTAGATGTTTATGTAATTCCAATCATCTAAAACAAAAGTCCTTGCATTAGTCTCCTTTTTTCAAATTTGGGTTCTTTTTTAAAATATTAAAATTTGTCATTTAATACGTTTATTATTCAAACACATTTCAAGCCGCCCACAGTCCCACACGACAGTTGGGATATCAATATTTTGAAGTCCTTAATTAGTTGGAATTTTATCAAAAATATATATATATACTTACTTTGATAATAACTATTTATTTATAGTCTATTATTATAAATTGTTGAATTGATGGCTATTTTAATTATTTGCTAACTGGTACTCGGGCGTACAAATATTTTTTGATCACTTTAATTAAAAATTAAAATTTTGGGTAGTTTTTTTTTTTATTTTGTCGAAGGAATAATGCATAAGTCCTTTTCATGTCACTATTTACTAAGATAATCAAATGTAATTATTATCCAAGAAAAATATAATGATTTTTTTTCTTTTTTGCATTTATTATTTATTTAAAAGGACAATTCCTTGTAGAAAAATAGATTAATACTTAACTATGTTATTCATTTTGGGCATTTAAGGAAAACCATAAGTTTACATGTATATACATGAAACACATGTACATTAACAGCACATTAAAATTCAAATTCAAACATCATATTTCTATGTGTGAATGCAATAATATTATAATAATTATCCACTCGATAAAGCATAAGTTGCCATCATAGATTTTTTCTGTGTCACATCAGAGTCGCGTAGGCATAAATATCTTGTTATGTAATTAAATTAGGCATATATCAAACTTCCCCAAATTTACCTAACCTGGAGAGAATCCTAGCTATAATTAGTTAGAATAAACAAGCAGTCCTTATCATTAATATTGTTGTCATTGTATTATATACACATAAAGTATATATATATATATATATATATTATCATTTTGTTAAATTTATTATTATCAGAATAAAACTCTAAACACTACTAAAATTGCTATTTGCGACGAAAAAAATCCATCGCCAAATCTTTCATTGCAAATTTTTGCAACAAATTTGAGGTGTCATTTTTGCGATTGTGAGACGGAAAAATCTGTTGCAAATTTTAAAAAAAATAAAAAAATTATGCATCCAATACCATATTTGATACCTATAATCAACCAAAAAATTATGCATCCTCATTATAAATTTCAATACCCAAATAATAATAATTCAAATAAATAAATACATAAAACTCAATAAATACAACAAACTCTTGAAAAATATAATAAAACAAGTCCACACTAAATGTAAATTCATAAAATAATGTCAAAAAAATTATCTTACTCAATACAAAGACTTATACTAAATTTCAATGCCTTGAGATATCAAAGTTTGCAATTTCATAGCAAAAATAAAATTAGAATAATAAAAAATACAAACATAAACTAAGAGGCACATAAAAAAAAGTCAAAACACTTAAAGAAATATATATTTTGAAATCTAATTAAGAAAAAGTAGAAGTTATGCTCGAAATAATTCTTACCTCAAACTTCCCAAAACACATCATTCTAATTGCCTTGGAATAACAAAATTCAATAAAAGGATTTCCAATGGAATTGTCCGTCAAAAATCTTTTTAAAACTTAAATTTAAAAGTCAGATGAGTGACCCTAATTTGATAGAGACTATATGAATATAGATAGATATAGACAACACAAAAGTTTTGGTATATAGTGTTCAACCATATAAGATATCTATTGGCAAGTATACAATGTAAGTATCTACTTATTGGCATATTGATATTAATGATAAATAAATTGAGGATTGAAATGCCTATAACCCATTGACAATCTAACTCTTACCTTGTTTATCATTACATCGAACATATCCAAGCAAATAAAAAATCCAAAGATTTAATATGATTAATGATACATTCGATCAAAAACTCCCTAGAATAATTGCCAAAAAATTAAAGACACAACAAAATGAATAGCATTACTCCAATTAAAAACAACTGATAACATTTATAAACATATATTGAATCAAAAAATTGGATATATGTGTCCCTGACTACAACAAAACAACATATATCATAATTTACAAAGTGATTATCAATCTAAAATATTCTTACAAATGCACATATTTATCTATAAATCATAATTTCATAAACTAAAATTAAAATTTATAAACTTAATACAATTCAACATCTACTAACACAAAGTTTAACTCGATCAAAATTCTAATGGAATTTTTAATTCACATAAAAACATAAATCTAACATAATAAAACAACATTTAATGCGTAAATTAAATTTAAACTAACATAACTTAACCTAATACATAAATTAAATTTAAACTAACATAATAAATTATAATTTAAATGAATATTTACAATTAATAATATTCGTAAACACATAATGACACACAAACACTCCTACTTATATTCATTATCATCATGCAAACAATTAAAAATCAATCGGCAACAAATGAGAGGGCTTCACGCCTTCTCCCAACGTCTCATCCTCCTTCCTACTTCCACCAACTCTAAATGTTTCTAATGTATTCTATTAGATTTATTATCTACATCATCCTTTAACTAGAGACTAACCGCCTAGCTCATGGCACTTATAGGGCGCAACCACCTCAAGCCAAATCATAGCCTTATATGATGCTTTGCATTGCCAAATATATAAGAAAATAAAGTTCCACCTCTACTAACAGTCGAAGCAAGGTCATGGGTTCGAGTCCCCAAGTTGTTGCTGGGCGTGGGGGGTGGGGGATGGGGGCGAGGGAGATTGTTGGATTTATTATCAGTGTCATCCTTTAATTCATGGACTAACTACCCAGTCCATGGTAATTATAGGGTATAGCCACCTCAAGCTAACCTTAACCTTATATAATGCTTTGCGCTGCCAAATATATAAGAAAATAAAGCTGCTTCTTTGTTAACATATACAACTTTTAGCCTAGCGGTAAGCACTTAATCCTAACATTTTCTACTAAAAAAATATAAAATCAAAACAAAGTATGGAAACTTACCTCTAAATGCTCCACAAAACTCAAAACTTACAAAAGGTATCCACCATAGTCCAAATATCCTATGTCATTGGCACATTTTACAAGAGCACATATTTACTCATAAATAATAATTCCATAAACCATATTAAAACTTATAAATTTAATACAACTCAATATATACTATCATAAAATTTAACTCAATCAAAATTCTAATTAAATTTTTAATTCAAATATAAACATAACTCTAACAAAATATAACAATATTTAATTCGAATATAAAATTTAAAATAAATTTTAAATAATACATAAATTATTGTTTATGTTAAATAAAATTATATTACTAATAAATAAATCATTATTTGTTTTTAACTGATACATAAATCAAAATTAACTAAAACATAAATCAAGTTTTAACTAATAAATAAATTATAAATTATAATTAAAAATATTACCTTAATTAATGGAGATAATGCAAAATACAAACTCGCCAAACTTAAAACAATAACCATGCAAAAATCATTAGCAAATTTCAAAACTAAAATAAATTTTTCAAAAATAAAAAATAAAAAATAATTTGCCAAATTTGGCTGCTTGCTGGTGCGCCCAACAGCTTGCTAGTCACACTAGCATGCACCAGCTAGTGTGCGGCCAGCTGGCATGCTCCTGTCGATCGGCCAATTTAATAGACAAAAGGGGGGGAGTTAGTGTTTAACTCCCCCACCCGAAATGCATCATAAATATTTTTTATTTTTTTAATTTTTCCAATTTTTGTGATGAATATTTTCATCACAAAAGATGAGTTTTGTGATGGATTAAAATTAGTCGCAAAACCAAGTATTAACTTTTCCAAATTTTGGGACCGATATTTCTGTCTCAAAAACTAAGTTTTGCTACGGAAAAGTCCTCTTCCATCGCATAACTCAACTTTTGCAATAGATTCGGATCCATCACAAAAATTGTGAATTTTTGAAAATATTTGCAACGGATCCAAATCCGTCGCAAACCATAACATTTGCCATGAATTTTTCTATTGCAAATGTTTTTTAATTTTTTCTAATGAATTTTTCCATTAGAAAATGTCAAGATTAATTTCCTCAAGATTAACCATTTTGCAATGGATTTTTTCTGTTGCAAATTGCGACGGATTTTTTCCATCGCAAAAAATAGCTTTTTTTAGTAATGAAAGTTAGGCGAGTTCTGATTAATTCACATGCAAATTATTTTTAATTTATTATAATCTCGAAATCATATAAAAAATTATTTTATACAATCTATCTCCAGAGCATAACATATTATTTTGTGTCAACAATAATAAGAGTTCGTGCATGTGGAATTAATATTGCAATTGCCCCTCTATGGGAACATTGAGCATATTATATGTCAATTCTTTGTAGGGATAATTAATCCTATTCGTTAAATAAAAAATTATACCAAGCCAGTTTGTCCAAATTGGATTCACCATTAAAAAACATCAAATGATAAAAAATAAAGTTTCAATATGAAAATTATTGTTAATAATATGCATCAAATAACATTAGCTTTTATTAATTATCACAAACTATATTTCTTAAGTGAAAATTCTCTTTGTTTCGCCGCGCTATAATTTAGTGGCGAAAATTAGTGTTTGAAATTGCCACTACTAAGAGTCAGTATCACATAAAATAACAATCTACTAATAATTACTACATGACAAGATTTTCATTATCCATATATTGTCACTATACATGTATCACCACCGATAACTATAATTTAAACATAATTTTTATCACAGTTAAACTTATGAAAATCATTATTATGCAAATGAAATTGTTTACTACTTAATTAAAATACATAATTATTGACATTTTAGTATTATCAATTTATACACCATCACTATTTTTCTTTTTTTGGTTGTGATTATATTTGTCAACCTCGATATTCTTAGTTCCAAGTCTACGAATAAATATATTATTTCGTGTTAAATATTATTTTCTAAATTTTTTCTAAAGCCAAAAACGACATCGTTGTCAATGATATTGTGGATTCAAGTTGTAGTTGATGAGAGTGAAGTCTAGTTCAATAATTGGCGAAATGTGCCACAAATTAGAGGCCTTAATTTAGAGGCTTAGTTGGACCAAAACTCATTCATGTTATTGAAAAAGGTTTGGATACGATATCACTATTCGGCACCTAAGTTATACATTTTATGGAAATGAAAAGCCTTAGTTTATTTTATTGATGTCAATGATTCGAATCTGTTTATCTTTAATCTATGGACTTAGTCAGTATAAAATTAAACTTATTTATTTTTGTTTTATACACTTTTAGTTATTACAAAATAGTCTGTCTTTAATTAATGAACTTAGCAAATACATAGTTAAGGTGACAGTATCCGAATTGCTCGATTCAATGATTAAAGGAAGATGGAGCTTAATGAACATCTCAGCAATCAATGGGAATTTCGCTCGCATCCGATTTCCAGCTCTTGCTCACCTCGAACAATCGTATTAGATGGATTGTGACTTCGTACAATTATATCGAGTGAGCAAGAGATGCTTCATCATAGTACTTATGGATTAACACGTCACACTTTAGATATATATCTAAAGTAGAAAGAACAAGAATTTAATTATGATTTGAAAAATATTAATAGAAAATATTTGCTTTAAGTAGAAAGAGCTTTTAATAAAAAGATTTCAATGTGAGATAACAAGAATTTGAATCCTTAAAGTCAGACCAAATATCATTCTCCTCTTGAATTTGAAATTTTTTCATTCATTTCAGATTTAATCCAAGGTCATCATGAAATTGTTTGGAGTCAATTTATTTCTCTACTCCAATGTTATATAGCACAGTCAACAGGGTCAGAGCAACAAAATAGATCAAGCCTGAAGAGCTAAAGCAGAAATAAGGTTAGGATTGTTGGGATATCTGAACAAAACCCTTCAAAAATTTGTGTTGTAACCCAAAAAAATCAAATAACAATAATTGAAAAATACTTGTAAAGTAATTCAATTAATAAACATATAATTTAACGCAGTTCGACAATATGCCTAATATACCCGACAAAGAGATGAATTTTATTGACCTCAAATTAGGTACCAAATACAAATTCAAGTCCCACAAAGTTCACAAGAACACACAACCCCCTCATTCAAACCTCTATTCTAGAGCAAATATCTAAAATACAATCCAAAACTACTTGAATAGGGTTCGTCACTCTAAACTTTGAAGAAAATGGGGCTTAAATATCCAAACAAATCGCAAAACTAGTTGGGCCTTGCACGTCGTGCTGAGGTACACAAAGTTTGCACCCCAATGCGCATGGGCACAAATCTGGGCAAAAAGTTCCACCCAGGGCACAAAAGTCCCTAGCAGACAAAATATGTTGCGCCACGAATTTACAAGATTTGCGACCTAGCACAAAAGTGAGAAAGTTTGTGCCATGGCGCGACCAGCTTGTGCCCTGGCATATGTTGCAGAAAAATTCTCCTAAGCTTGCACTCTTTAGTGCTCTAGCAAGAAATCTCTACCCTGTAGTGCTCCTTACAAACTTTGCTGATAGAGGAGGGTGTGCACCTTTATCTTTCACAGCCCAAAATCATTCTTCCTATCAAATTTCTCTATTTCATACTTCATAGGGAATATTTGGTCAATTTGACTCTTGATACCGATTTGTTGTAATCCAAAAAAATCAAATAACAATAACTGAGTAATAGCCGTAAAATAATTCAATAAAAGAACATAAAATTTAGCATAATTTGATGATGTGTTTCATTTACCCGACAAAGAGATGAACAATCACTCCACATCATAGTCTAATGGAGCAACATGCTATTTGTTTAGGTCCATTATAGTTTGTAAGAATGACAATAACAAGCAAGTCCTATCAACAAACACATAAAATCCAAACAATTACATCCGCAGTGGAATAGAAATAGTACATCAAATAACATAGCAATCATAACAATTACATCAGCGTTGGACAACAAATAGTACTTCAAATAACGTTGTCCTTGACCTCTTGTTCTCGTGTCTTATTTACTTCCATTGTTGTAAATGAATACTTAAAAAAAAATTACCATTTGTATTTATTTATATAAAATTTATTTGCATTTGTTTAAAATAATTATTATTTATATTTGATTAATAGATATTCGATTATAAATGGATATGAATATTATAAAGGCGTATTCGATCCGTTTAATATTCACTCCAAATATATATTTATTAAATAATATATTATTTATATTTTACAATAAAATTTTCATAATCCATATATGTATATATATATAAATTATAATTGAAGGATTAAGAAGAAAGACAAATAAATTTAAAAAATTATTGTAATATACAGAAAAAATTGAAGAATAAAGTTGATCAACATAATTATTGTTGGTTGACTTTATAATTAATATATTTAAATGATATTATTATTAATTAGTATTAATAATAAATTATAAAGTCAATTATTAATTAGAAATTATGTTATTTGTTTTATTGCTTTCTATTTAATAAAATTATATAGTTCCTTTTATTAATTAAAATATATATTTATTGCAAGTTTATAAATTCACATATTTGAATATTCGTTAATAAATATCTAAATAATTATCATTGAATATAAATATAAAAAAATAATTCGAATATAAATAAATTTAATCAAATATGAATGCATTTGAATAGTTATACTCGAATACAGATATATTTGAATTTAACTGATATCCGACGGATACGAATTCAAATATTATTTTTAAATATCCGTCAAATTCATATTCGTATCCAAATATTTAAAAATTTAAATAAATACAAATATGAAAATAATATATTCAATCCATTTAATATCTATTTATATCCCTCCTTCCATCACATGATAGTAATTTTCACTTGTCAACCTTTACAATCCATCTCTTTCTCTATCCCTAAACCCCATAATTTTTCTTTTATCTTTGAAATGGGCTGTGCAACTTCTTATTTGATAACTTCAAAATGACATATAAGTCCTTCTCAAGAAAACATTTTTCATAAGTACACTTCATCATAACTTTAGTTAGTAGCAATAATAGTAGTAACAATAGGAGTTCCCAATTGAACTTGTCCATTATCCTCATCCTTTTTTTCCTTCAATGCCCTCATCGTCGATCTCCACTTAAAGAAAGTCCCAAACAAATCCTCCATTTCCTCAAGCGTTTTCCCTTGTGTCTCTGGGTATAAGGTGTAAAAGAACACCAATGCAATAGCAGCAATCCCAGCATACAAAAAAAATGCCCCTCCAATACTTATAGCCTTGTACAAGGATATAAATGTCATTGAAATTATCCCACTAGTAACCCGATTCACTGCTACACCCATACTGCACCCTTGGGCCCTTAATCTCAATGGGAAAATCTCCGCACTATAAACC
Organism: Jacaranda copaia; assembly: GCA_014898725.1. Classification (NCBI taxonomy): domain Eukaryota; kingdom Viridiplantae; phylum Streptophyta; class Magnoliopsida; order Lamiales; family Bignoniaceae; genus Jacaranda; species Jacaranda copaia. The sequence continues at coordinate 156,091 of JACGDI010005542.1, forward strand.
CAAGTAACTGGGCCCATCCCAATTGAGAAAAATGCCACATAAGCCAAAACTGAAGCTATACATAAAGCTGCAGCCCAAATCAATTTATGGCCCACGTGTTCAATAATCGTAAGCCCAATACCTAGACCCACTAAAGATAAAATCATTCCCGTCACACTAGATAGAAGCAATGGCCGCCGTCCAATCTTATCCAACAAAAACATAGTTACCAAGATGAACATCGTCTTTGTAAATCCGACGGCCATTGTCGTGAGTAGCTTGTCTGTGTCTTTCGTTATACCCGCTTTTTCAAATATATCTGGACTGTACAAGACTACGGAGTCTATGCCACTCGCCTGCTGAAAGAAATGTATCCCTATAGTGCACATTAAAATGTGGCGCACAGTAGGCGTGGGCCGGAGTAGGATATCTCGCCAGACTCCGCCGTGGTGGTGCTGTTTGGTGACCATGACGACGTCATCTTGGCAATGTTCAGGTATGCCGGCGGCTTCTTTGATGTCAGATAATCTCAACCTGGATTCTTCAAGTGAATTGGAGGTTTTGTCGAGGACTCGCCTGGCTTCGCCAAGTCGGCCTCGCATGACAAGCCAGCGTGGTGACTCCGGCATGGCGAGGACGCCTATGGAGACAAATATAGAGGGAATGGCGCCGATCCCGAGCATAAATCGCCAGCCTAAGTTAGTTGGGAGCTTTGAGAAGGCAAAATTTGAAACGTAGCCGAGTAATATGCCTGCAAAAAACCAAAGGACCAGAAATGAAATCAATTGAAGAACTCTAAAGCCTAAAAATAGGGGGGAAATCGCACCACCTATTACGTACCAAAATTGATGAATAAGTCTGGAAAAGAAGTGAGGAATCCGCGAGAGGAAGCCGGGGCCACCTCCGCCGTATACACCGGCGCGATCATGAGCGCGTATCCAACGCCTATGCCTGCCACGAAACGGCCGACCATGAGGAAGGCGTAGTTGGTGGCGAACCCCATAAGCAGCGCGCCGGCAAAGAATATGGCTCCGGCAAACACTATAGTGTAGCGGCGGCCAATCCAGTCGGAGGTACGGCCGGCGGCGGCCGAGCCTAGGAGCGAGTAGACGTTGAGAATGCCCATAAGCACCTCCTTTTGGATGTCGCTTATGTGAAGGTCTTTTTGGATGTAGATTATTGCTCCACTCATCACTCCTATGTCTGCATGTAAGCAAACAATATTATTAAATTTTCTATTCTATAAATGCCCATCATCACATAATTATGATTACAAAAAGCCTTTTTCGGTAATAAACCTATTTATGTTTACACTAATACTTCTTAAATTGTCTTGAAATAATTATTTCATGGTATGTAAAATTTCATATTCTTTTTTATGAAAGTCATACCATATCCAAGTAAGATAGAGGTCATGGAAGCTAGGAAAGAACAAGCCAAAGCGTATTTGTTTCTTTTGAGTTTCTGAGGTGGGTCAAAAGTGGGTATGGATAAATGGGTTTGCTTGGGGGAGGCACCATTTTTTCCGGGTTTCCCTTCGGCCATGGGAGGGGGAGAGGGAGAGGGATGGGTTAATATTGGTATATGTTGTTAATATTGGTATATATTGGTATAGTTAGGGAAGATGAGAGTTTCAAATCAGAATGACAAATGTATATTCGGACAACTTGGCCTTTGGATAGCTAGAGTGGGGGGCAAGTATATATAGAGGACAAGGAAGGTGAGGGAACAAACTTTAAGGATTAATTAAATAATTATATCGACTCTTGACTTGGGTAGCTGCAATATATTGCCATCACATACGGTCAAATATGAGGGTGTAATAGCTAGGTGCAGGCCAATTAAATCTATTCTTTTGATGATATCATGTAAGTCAATTATGTATGTTATCTAATTAAGAATATATATATATATATATATATAATAATAATAGGTGAATCTTTAGATCATCAAGTATTTAAAATTGGCTCAATGATATTATTTTCATATTTATATATGTGAGATTTAAAATTTAAATTTTTAATATATACACGTATGATGATAAATTATAAAAATATATATACTTGATAATGTAAGCATTTTACATTATAGTACACTATATACACATTTAACAATTCACGATTGCTTTGATATATATATTTATTTACACACTCAATTATATGGGTGGGAAATTTTTCAAAAAAAGGGATAATGATGTGGTAATTTAAATGAAATTTAATAGTGTGGGTTAAATTCATCGACCTGCAACTAAATAAATTATACTCATTGAATAAATTATAATTAAAAAATCTGAATTAAATTGCCTCAACTAGAGGTGTCAAAACAGGCCAGGTTGACTGGCTCGGTCCGGCCTAGTCCTTGAAAAAATCTGCCCAACTCAGCTCATTTAATTCTTTAATATGGGTTAGGTTGGACTGACTCACTTGAAAACCCATCCTAATCTAAAATTTTGCAGTTCGGGATCGGCTCCGCCCATGAGCCATGATGGATTGTAGGTTGGCCCAGCTTGCGAGGTAAGCTAGCTGACTTGCAGGCTAGCCCACAATATTTTTTTTAATTTAAATTACAAATTATAATTTTTAAAAAATTAAAAATTTTTAAATTATAAATTATTAATTTAGAAAAATTATAAATTTATAATTTATAAATTAAGAATTTATAATTTATAGATTTTAAATTACAAATTTATAAAAATTATGAATTAAGAATTAGAATAAGAAATGTAATTTATAAATTTATAAAATAAGAATGACTTGAAACTACATCCACCGCCGCACCTCAATTCGAGAGTAATTTAAATCATTTGAGTGAACACCGTTTTATCATTGGGCATATTTAAATATTAATGCCTTTTCTCATTCTTTTCACAAGCATCTAGGATTAAAATTGCGATATTTTATATTCTTATTGTTGTGCTGATGGTGATTAATCTTAATAATGTTTTTATTAATTTTTATCTTATGGTATTGGAGAGTTTTATTTGACCAAAATTATGAATAATCAATTGCATGGTGGTCCGATCACAATTATAATTAACAATAAGGTTATGTACTATAAACTATAGTTTGTGTGTATGAAATTGCTCCAATGATAGTAGATGTTTATGTAGTTCCAATCATAAAAAACAAGAAGTCCTTGTATTAGACTCCTTTCCAAATTTGTTTTCTTTTTTTTTAAAAAAAAAAATTTAAATTTGTCATTTAATACATGTATCATTCAAACACATTTCAGGCAGCCCACAGTTCCCCATAACAATTTATTTTGTGGTTTTAATTTTGAAATTTCAAATAAAAAAATTTAAATAGCGGTGAAATTGAAATCTTAGGCTATGTCCTCTTGTGTTTTGGGCATTTTCTAAAAAATATTTTGGAAGAATGGAAATTTGGGAGAAAGTTTTGAAAAATGTGTCAAGCGTTTTTTTTTTTTTTT